>VZSC01004583.1:38365-82548 GCA_013398225.1 Steatornis caripensis
CTGGAAATGCCTGAAAAGTCTCGGGAGTCTATCGGAGGAGGCGTCTTCCACCTGCCCCAAGAGGAACCAAAGCAGGCTATTAACCTTTACATTGGGCATTGTTCTAAAATATAGTAATATGATTATCTTATTTGTAATTGAACTTTGGAATTTTTTGCTTGAATTGCATGTATAGGCTGTTCCATAGTTTTATCTGTCTGGATAATAATTGTCTCAGTAATAAGGAATAATTACTTCAGATAACATATTCCTGGTTAACGTTCTGCAGGTGGACATGCTTATTTCCAAGTAAGAATATCAGCTTCATACTAGGTTTTCATACTTTGGAGAGTGTGTTTAAGTAATTTCCGAAACTTAGGATTTCTGATTTTGGAATATAAATTCTTCTACTGAGTTATTCCTGAATCATGTTCAATTTAGATATACTTGCCAGTGGGGACAGGCCGTAAAAGATGCTTCGATTCATTTAAATATGTAAAGCTAATGCATAAATACAGACCCTGAAAATGTTATCTTTCCCATGCTTAACTTTACTGGCAAGTAACATTAATGTGTTTGAAGAGTTTAAATCACGATATTTAATTATACAATTCCTTACAGACACAAAATGACCAGCTAGATCAGTGGGGCCGCAAGACTGCAAATACATGTCAGCAAAGAAGAATGTGGACAAACAGCAATTACGACACAGATCTGACAAGTAAAAAATCCAGCTGAGATCTAGAAGTTCATATTTTGGCATCTGGCTNTAGGTTTTCATACTTTGAAGAGTGTGTTTAAGTAATTTCCGAAACTTAGGATTTCTGATTTTGGAATATAAATTCTTCTACTGAGTTATTCCTGAATCATGTTCAATTTAGATATACTTGCCAGTGGGGACAGGCCGTAAAAGATGCTTCGATTCATTTAAATATGTAAAGCTAATGCATAAATACAGACCCTGAAAATGTTATCTTTCCCATGCTTAACTTTACTGGCAAGTAACATTAATGTGTTTGAAGAGTTTAAATCATGATATTTAATTATACAATTCCTTACAGACACAAAATGACCAGCTAGATCAGTGGGGCCGCAAGACTGCAAATACATGTCAGCAAAGAAGAATGTGGACAAACAGCAATTACGACACAGATCTGACAAGTAAAAAATCCAGCTGAGATCTAGAAGTTCATATTTTGGCATCTGGCTCTTTGCCAACACCAGTGTTTCATACTTGACACCTTACATGGACAGCGTGTACTTTTGACAATATTCTTAGGCAATTGTGTGCATCTTGGCCAGCCAGTGTCCCCCTTAGGGAAAGGAGGGAGTGGGAGAGAGAGGAGAGAGCAAATAATGGGAACATTAATGATGCCTCTTATTAGTCATAAATTATAGAATCACATAATAATTTAAGTGGGAAGAGGTTTATGGAGACCATCTAGTCCCAACCGCCTGCTTGAAGCAGGGCTAACTTCAAAGGTAGATCAGGTCCTGTCGACTTTTGACTGTCTTCACGGATGCTGATTCTGTTAACTCCCTGGGCACCCCTTCCGGTGCGGAACCACTCTCGCTGTGAAGAATTTTGTCCTTGTGTCTAATCAGAACTTTTCTTGCTGCAATTTGTGACTGTTGGCTCTTGTCCTGTTGTCATGCATCTCTGAGTAAAGTTTGGCTCTGTCTTCTCTATGACCTTGCTTCGGTAGCTAAAGACTGGTTAGACTGCCCTTCTGCCTTCTTTTCTCCAGGGTAAGCAAATGTGGCAGTGTTCGGGCTGGGTCCAGCCTCACAACTCTTTGACCTCTGCTGCATTTCTGTCTAATTTATCAGTGTTTCTCTTGTGCTGGGTGGTCAAATTGGCTGCAGTGCTTTGGATGTGGTTTCAGGTGCTGGAGAAAAGAGAAAAAACTTTTTCCCTAGACCTGCAGGTGATTACCTTGCTCATGCAACCTGGTATACAGCTAGTCTCCATCACTGCAAGGGTTCATTGCTGGCACATGTTCAACTTGATGTCCAACAGGACCCCCCAGTGCTTTTCTGCAAGGCTGCTAGCTGGCCTTTGGTCTCTCAGTATATTGATGGGTGATTTTTTAGGTTGTGGGGTGGGTTTTTTTTCTTAAAGGAAACATTCTGAGACTTCCACATATTTTTAAAGAAGCAATGGAGACATGAGGATACACAGGAAAATTAGTTCCCGTAGTATGTGTAATTAATACAATCAACGGAAGAAGGTAACCTCACCCGTAGGTCGTATTCATTGTCTATATAACTGTTTAACACACGTATAAAGTTTCACCATAAAATTCGTCTTTTATACAGACGAATAAAACATGCCAAGCATCCTTTCCATGTATGTTACTTAAAGCACAGCCCAGGGGTATGCTAATTAAGCATTGATCTGAATAATTCAGCAAGGTAGAGGGATAAACATTAAGACCACAGTATAGGGGATAAGAAAACTGAGACACAATGGTTCAGCTTCTTCCAGAGGTCCATGCAGTAAGTCATTGAAGACAGCCAAAAGGAAAACTCTCCAATCCTTCTCCTTAGTGATGCAGCCATCTCAGTTACCTAAGCTATGCTATATGAGTATCTTAAATCTAGTATCTTTACAGTTTTAGTAAAAATGATTTGAACACATTTGAGAAATGCATGAGTGTTTTGCATATTTAAGTTATGAGTTAACCAAATGCTTCCTATTTCTGCCTTAAGAAAAAAAAAACAAAACAAAACGTTTAGGACAGGATATACCTATAAATTGCCAGAATATCAGAAAAAGTTTTCCATTTGTACAAATGAAAGCAGGATTTGGCTCTCAGTGTTAGAATTACTGCAATTTACAGGAGCAGAAACCCTCAAAAGTATATTAAAAAAAAACAAACAGCGGTAAAGTGAGTAGCAGAGCGAAAGTTAAAAGACTGAGTGAAAGCAGCTGTGATTTGAGGAATGTGGTCCTCAGAATGCAAACACAGATCCTTAAATCTTTACTTTCTGGAGGAACTGATCTAAATAATGCCTTTGTGATCAGTCCTTCCCAGAGCAAGTAGACTGTGCTCAATGTATTGAGTGTTTTAGATTAATTCACATGGGCTCTATCAGCCCAACCAGAGAGGCAGGAAAGCAGATCCCTTGCTTGGCACACTCCTCTGCGGCTGAACTTGGCCAACAAGCTGTTCAACATGGCACCAGATGTTCCTGGCTTTGCCTTATGCCCAAGTTTGCTGTATGGACTTAGTTCGTGGGCCATTCCTCTCAGCAGCAAATTCCAGTGCAGGCAAAAGCCTTTCAAAGTACAAAAATTGAATGCTGGGGCATCAAGACTTGGCAGTAGTCAGTGTTTTCAAAAAGGTGAATGATAGAAAAACAGTAATCTGCAGTGTGACAATGCAGATTTCGGAATTGCTTTCTTTCCTGGTCTGTGGCCCAATCCTGTTCTCTTTTGTTTCAGTGTATAAACACCAAGATTTTTGTGGCTGGACCACATTAAAATTTCCACTGCGCAGAGTCCACCCTTCCTTTGATGTAGGTCGTGAATGCTTGGGGACAAGGTTCCTCAAGGCCATGATCCAGCCCTGTGGAACAAACGCTAGCACAGATCTGCGCAAGCAAATAATAATATAAGAAGATTTTTTATTTATACTTCTTTTATCCAGAGAAATCCTGGTTTAGCTAATGAAGGGCTTCACAAATAGCAAATTTAAGACTAAGCCCAGCTCTGGTGCAGAGAAGGCTATCTCAAGAAGGAATCAAACTTTGTCACGTGCATCAGTGAGGTGTAAGATACAAGTAAAAACTCTTTCCTCGTGGAAGCTCTGCATCTCCTTTGAGCCTCTGGAAAGTGAGCATGTCTTGAAGCCATCTGGTGAGCGCACGTGTAGCCTGCTCCTGCCTTGGATGGGGAGCGACGCTGCGCTGGCTGCAGCAGGGCTTCAGCCAGAGGGATGTGACTCAGGCTGCGAGGCTGAAGCCTGCGCTCCAGAGAGAACAGGGCCTTCAAAAATAGCAGTCTTTAATAAAGATATCGTAATTCCTTTTCAACTTGGGGTTTTGGAGTGTTCGGTTTTTTAAGAAAAAGAACTGGGTGGTACATTGCTCATAATTTCAGAATAAATAGGTAGTTTTTTCAATTACTCATGTAATCTTGCTCTAATAAATACATTCATTGTTTTATTTTTAAGCATGGAAAGTCAATTAAATGGCTAGTTTTATAATGCTGGTTCTTTACAAACTAGAGAAAGATAAATGGACCCATCTTGAATTTTATATTCCTTTTTGTGTGGTTTTTATCATTGTATACCAGCTATTAGTAATTTGTCTATTTTGCTTTTAAAAAATCAGAAGGTATTATGCAACATTTCGGAAGTTCTGATAATTTTTCACAAAACTTTTTTTTTTTAACAGATATTTTACTGTGAGGCATGCTGGCTATTCCTATACAGGACAAAGGCAGAAAGCACACTCTTGCAGAAGTACGACATCAGTATTTGTATATTTATTATTGCAAGGGCTTTTTAAAATACATAACACTTTTCAGTTTTCATAAATGGGAATTTTGGGGTCATTGGCTTTTCTTCAAGAGAGAAACTTAAGAGCGGTTATACTGCTGAACAGGATTTAAGCGCCTTTGGAGCTCTGTTCCTGATTTTCAAAACCCCAGCAGTTAACATTTAAATTGATTTTGAAAATGGGACTTGGGTTGCAAGACCGTGTAACTGCTTCCGAAATCTGTTGTCTTTCAACTACACTACAACAGAATCAGAGCATCTGGTTAGAACACGTCTTAAATGTATAGCGTGGCTGGCACCTAATGGCAGAGCTTAACATTTTGTTTGTTTCGTAAGAGGATACATTGCAAACCCCATATTTTTTCTTCAAAATTGGTTAGTTACATAAGCTTTAATTTTTCCACATGCTTACTGACAGTTTGATGGAATCCTAAGAAAGCCTCAGGAATCAATTCCTCTGTTTTATATATCGTGCTAAGAGTGATTTGATTATCCCTGTGGCTGCAAAAAAATAGCCTGCATCTGTCCTGAATTGAAAACAGAGCCGCATTAAAGAGCATTACATCAGTATTGCTGATACGCTAGAAATGAGTCAGTTGGGAAGTACATTTTCAAATAAAATATGACGGAATTACAAGCAATTAACTTCTTCCTTGGAGTAACAGAGACATGCAAGATACACGTTCTGTTCTTTAAAAATACCTCCCACTGTTAGTTAGAGAGTAAGCTAGGAATACCGTGCTTAAAGAGTGAACTACACAGGTTGCAAGGAGATACATGCTGCACAGCATCAGAGGCTGTTCGCTTCAGCAAACCCACGTAAGCAGTAGATGTTCAGTCAGTTAAATGGTCATCGCTGCTTCCTCCTTCAGCTGAAAATATGGCCTGATGTCTCTAATCATGCTGGTGCCTCATATCAGGTTCTAACGCATGTTTTAGATTTGCTGTTACTGTGCAAGAGACTACAGCTCTGTAGAGCCAACACGTACCTGTAATTAGTACAGTACAGTTCTTACTCAGATTGATCTGTCTTTGGTACAAAGCAAAAAATTACTTACATCATGGGCATTTTTACCTCTCCCTTGTAATGAGTAGTCAGCAGTGCTTCTTGGTAGCCACCAAAGTTTATTTAAAAAATCAAGTAGCAAGGTAGGTTTTTCATAACCCTTTCCATCTTGAACATATGTGTGGTTGATCGAGATTTTTTTCACCAGAGAAAACCTCATTTTAGCAAATTACGATGCAGTATGTCAGTATCTGAAAAATGTAAAACTATATAAAGCATACTATAATTATTATCTAAGTTCTTTGGCTTTTCTACTTCTTCATTCATTTTGCTTCTCAGCAGTTTTATGTGTTTAAGGACCAGCTTATGCCAGAGGTGATTGAGCAAAGCATGGCACATCTTGCTGTAGCTAGTCATTCACTTTGAAGCTGCCCTTGACTGTTTCACCTCCCTTAAAAAGTTAATGAATAAAGTTATACTGCTTTGCTATTTTAGTTCATTGTGTTCACATTCACATGTAAAATGAAGTTTATCCTTGGCATCTGGGACAACAGTGACAAAAATTAAAATGGAATCATTTAGATACATGTTGAGTTCGAGTAGCGGTTAGCAGGAAGAGAGGTGGGACAACTGCTTTGTTGATTGCTTTTGGACTGCCTGCTTGGGACAGGACAAGACCGTGGGAGGCAACAGGCCCAACTTTTAAGGAAATGAGGCTGTGAATCAAAGATTGACTCCCTGCAGGAAGTATGAGTTACATCCAGCGACTAGAACCACGTGAGGGATAGGGAGCCAAATAGCTGACAAAAGTAGAAAGCAGGATTTTTGTTGATTCATTGTGAGAGAAGTAATGAAGGCTAAAAAGATTTTGGAAAGCTGGGGTAAGAGTCACTGGGAAGCTTTCTTCCTTCCTTTCTTTCATAGCTGTCAGAAAAGTGGGAGCAAAATCTGATCTAGTCAACTACCACTTTCTTTTTTCTAAGTCCATTCATCATAAATATTGTGATGGTGTTAAGAGAATTTATGTTACATGAGATTCTCATAACTGAAGTAATGATGTACTGGCCAGGAGGTGATGTTTTCTTTAGAGAATCCAAAATTTTGTTGTTTTGAGATCTTGCCAGCATCCCTTAAATGATGTCAGGTTTTCGTGTATGCCAAAAATGACTGCAGACTGCTATGGGACCATCTTTGCCTTATGATCAGCCAGATTTTTTATTTCTTTTTGGTGGCTTATTTGTCTTCACCTAACACTGAAGGACCAAAAAAGTTGATTGTTAGAGTTAACAGATTACCAATAGCTGAAACCATTTGAGTAATGCGTCATTGAGAGTTAGTGAAGGAAGTAGATTAGTGGATAACTCTTCCGTCTCTGAAAATCCAGCTTGCTCCAGATGAATAGGAATGTAAAGTTATCTTTTCATGGTTGTATTCATCTTGTCCTTGAATTCATCTTTGATCAAAGTTAAGTACCTGTTCCTTGTTTTTTGATGCACTGGCACTACTGCTGACAATGTTGTCATGGCAGAGGAGCACAAAGGACAGAGAGATAGCTCTGTCTTGGGGGTGAGATAGGGACGTGCTGTTTGTGCTTGCGTGAGTCTTTCTGCATTACTTATGTAAAAGGAAGAAAAGTATTACTTGAATGTTTTACCACTGCACAAGCTGGGATTTTAAAGAAAATCTACTGCACTGTTATTATTAATTTAGGCTTATGTATGTGCTATTACTGAAGAAACGTGACAACGTTAGTGAGAAAAAAAAATAACTCTCTCTATGTTATTTTGTTTGTTTTATCTCTACAGTTAATTTGTGTGTGTGTGTGTAAGATTACCTAGTATTCACAGAATTTGACTTAAAATATTTGCAAAATCCCCAAAATGTCTCAATCCTGGCCTTGCATGCTTTGCAGATTGTCATCAGGCATAGGTCACCTCTATTCTGTAGTCTGAGAGCAGGAGAAATAGTCAGCAGGCAAATAGCCAAAAGTGTAAGTATTATTTTACTAAATTATTCAGGTATGAATTATTAATGTGAAATATGTTCTCATTAACAGACCAAAGGAAGGTGCCATATAGATTAGAGGAGGAAGAAAGAACAATGCAACGATGCGGGTGCTGTGCCATCACATGAACCAGTGTTACCGGGTATCTGTACAATCAGGGAAGGGCACTGTATCCTTAGCTTCTCCCTGAGAAATCTACATTTGTCATCTATTAGGTTAGATAATTAAGCTTTTCTGTAGAAAATTACATCAACATTTACAGGATTTTTACTTAGTGGTAGTCAGCTGGCTCTACTGTCAGTGCCCAGGGTGCAGTGGCGAATGGCCTATTGCACGCCCTGATACATCTGCCATGGGTGCTACCAGCTGATTTGCTCAGTGTGTTACACCATGTACTCAAGTGACTCTTACTTCCTGTTCTAACATAACCAGAGCACAATCTTGCAAGATACGCAGCATTTAAGCATGAGTTTAATTGTCGTCACACGAGTAGTTGCCTTGAGATTACCCACATTTTTATTCTTCAATATTTGTATAATTGTTCTGATGGACTGACACCACAGTACTTTCCAGCATCCTGTCAGAACAAGCCATTGTTTTATTATTTGGCAGAATGAAATAACATGAGCCATGTATGGGTTTCTCTAAACTACGCTTGTGACCACATCACGACATTCAGGTACGAGAATACTGGCTTTAGAATCATTGAATGGTTTGGGTTAGAAGGGACCTTTAAAGGCCATCTAGTCCCACCCTCCTTCAGCGAGCAGGGACATCTTCAAGTAGATCAGGTTGCTCAGAGCCCTGTCCAGCCTGGCCTTGAATGTTTTCAAGGATGGGGCATCTACCACCTCTCTGGGCAACCCATTCCTGTGTTTCGCCATCCTCATCGTAACAAAATTTCTTCCTTATGTCTAGTCTAATTCTACCCTCTTTTAGTTTAAAACAATTACCCCTTGTCCTATCACAACAGGCCCTACTAAAAAGTCTGTTCCCATCTATTTTATAAGCCCCCTTCAGGTACTGAAGGCTGCTATAAGGTCTCCCCAGAGCCTTCTCTTCTTCAGGCTGAACAATCCCACCTCTCTCAGCCTGTCTTCATATGAGAGGTGCTGCAGCCCCCTGATCATCTTCACAGCCCTCTTCTGGGCCCACCCCAACAGGTCCATGTCTTTCCTTTTGCCCACCATTATGGGGGTTTTTTTCTTCCTCATTTGGTTGGTTGGCTGGTTGAAGCAATTTATGTTTCATGTGTTTAACTACTGTTACAATGGCTGAGGAACATCCCCAACGCTTAATTCTCTGCCTTGCCTTGTTTGTAACCATTGTCAACAAGTGGGTTCTTCCCACAGCCAAAAGTAACACTGCCAGTACTAACAGTGTACATTCTCTCAACTTTGAAAAGGTTGGTACTTAACAAAGAGTAGCTTTCTAGTTTTGACTAGGGAATGTAACATAGAAGAATAAGGATAATAAACCAGATTACTTTTTATTGACCATATCACCAAAACTTTCTATATCCTATATATCTATGCATATCCATATCTTGAATAGTGATCTTATTATCAAAGATTTTTTTCTGAAAAAATAAAATCCTCATTTTCAATGGGAAATATTTGATATCAAGACACATGTTCTGTGTGCTTATATGTTCATGCATTAACTTCAGGAATATAAGTTTATTTTATTTATAATTTCTGAAGGATTTTTACCATCTCAGCATTTCTAAAGGGAAATGGGTGATGTGTATTAATTAACACTCTGTACGTTTTTATTAGTAAGCAGCCATCCCAAATGATTTTGTCATCTAACCTGTCAAGCAGGTTAGCGCCTTAGAAGCAGGTGACTACAGCTATCAAAAAGGTTTTTCTTCATTTATTCAGTTATAAACCACATTACATAAAGGACAAATGAGTGTCAAGAACTCAGGTGTAAATTATACACTCTATTGTATTCTGTAATGCTTTAAGAGTCTTTTGGTTTGCACCTCTGCTCACTATAGCGACACACCAGTTGTTTAAAGTTCAGGATACACATAAATTTGGGCATGCACGTAGAAGATAATGAGTTACATTTATTATTTCTTTTACCATTATTGTGAGCATCACTGCAATTACTGCTTTGTCAAAACCAAAAATTCTCTGGTCTGCAAAACACGTAATCTTTTTCAGACTGTCAAACCCAAGGGGTATTTAAATGTGAAAGCTTTCAAAGGAATTACTAGTGACATTTTAAAGTTTATGACAGAAAGACGGATAATAAAGTGCTGTCTAAAGGGAATGCACCAAAACAAGGTACTGCATTTGCCTTTTCACAGTCTAGGGAACACCAGCCTCTGTTCAGGAGGATCCAGTGACATCACTAGCAACTTCTAGATCGCTTCAGCTAATTCTCTGGTTTCCTTAGGGTAAATTTCAACCAGAACTAGCCATTTTGAAAACATGCGCTTTATCTGAGTAGTCTGTAACCTCTTCTTTTTCCTAATCTGACCTGAATTCTCACCCCTTTGTCACTCACCTTAATGGTGTTAGACACCTGATAAAAGTTAACATCGTTAGTGAAACAGAAGGAACAAAATCTTTAAATGCATTAGCCGTCTCTGTAGTGCCTGTTTGCTTTACATTCGTCTTGAACTGTGGATCAAAGCGTTCCTGGTCCCTACAGTTAATCTACTGTACTTTCTTGTAAGCCTCCAAACACAGGAAGTTTACAGCTCAGGTTGCACTTTGATTCGAGTGTAAGATATGTAAGTACGGGGAAGGTATTTGCCCAGTCTTAAGCCAGTGGTTATTCCATAGAGTAATTTGCATTTTGACTGATGCGTCTCTGAATCTTACTTTAAAAAAAATACAGCTTTTCACTTTTGCCTGGTATACATGATTATATAATGTTGTTCTTCACGTGTCAGAGTTCACCTGGCAAGATAATTTTATAAGGATCTTCTGTAAGGAATCCAGGAAAAAAACATGGTTTCTTTTTGAAATGGTTGATACTTCCCTTTATTCTTAGGGGACTGGAAATTACATCCCTGAGAAAAAAAATCCCCTTTTGAACAGTTGTTCCTACCTGTTGTGCAAAAATGCAGTGGACTAACTTGGCTGCTGCAGTAGTTTTCTAAGCCAGGAGATCTTCTGTCAGTCACGTAAGGTTGTGCAAGTGCTTAGAGCAAACCTCACTGGAGAAGCACTGCCCCACGCTGTCAGGAGAATATTGCTGAATTGTATTATATGAAAAGTTAAGTGTTCTTCACGCATGAAGACCTCTTTGCAAATGTTTTCCATTATCTAAACTGTTGGCCCAGATCCACTGGCAAGAGCAATGGTGGGAGTGTCAAACAAGTGGTGAATATTGTCTCTTTTCATTTCATTAAATTTCTCATGATATTTGGTATTTTTGCTAATCCCTAGTTACTGAATACTGTGATTGCATGAGAAAGCTTTCATTAAAATAAAATAAATGAGAAGTTGCATCAGTGGTAAAATTCAGTCCTTGCTGTTTCAAAGACTTTGAAAACATATGCTCTGGAGGTGCAAAACTCCGAATGGAAAAAAAACCCTGAAATCTGACTCTTACGCGTGAATATAAGCCACTGTAGGACATTGGGGAGTGTAAACTACAGTATTTGAGAGTGAGATGTCCACTATCTAGGTTATATGCATGACAGACCAGTTGTTCCTTCCTAGCTTCCAAAAGTGGCACATAAAATAGTAGTAGCAAACTTACACAACTCACTGCATCTATGCAAAACCTCTTTTGGCGAGTGAGATGGGAACAGATTAAGTTGCTGGGGGACCAGGCTCTTCCAGATAACACCAGATGCACGTTAAAAGTGATATGCAGCATCCTCCTGCTCTTTTAAAATAGCTTTGAAAATCAGAAGGTGGTGTTGTTTTCAGGAATGGAAGAGTTCAAACTTTTAAATGTTAAGCTGATAAGAATTAGATGGGAAGATAATGTAGTTGAGGTCATACCTGTTTGCGTTGCTACAACTAAAATAAGACCAAATCATAGATCTTAAAATGCAGCCTCAATGCAGTGAGTGCTGTGGGTGAGCATGGCTTGTTGGTGAGCAAGGCAATTTCAAAAATCCTTCTGGATTCTTCAAAAAACTGTGTTGATGTGAACTAGGCCAGGAATTCCCGTGGCAGCAATATTCCTCTGTCCCAATGCTGAACCCGTGCTCCAGGGGGCCCTCCCTGCACGGCCAGCAGTCACCCTGCCGCTTGCTCCCCATCTGCAAGCTGGCAGGAGGGTGCTGTGCTGCTGCAAGCACTGTGAAACCACGCTCTGCCGCCCTGCATTAAATAAAGTACCGCAGGTGTAGCTACCTCCTGCCCAAGTCCCGCACGCTTCCAAGCGCTCACTGCTTGCTTTTACCTCTGTGCTTACCAGGGCTGGCGTGACGCTGCTCCTGCTGGGAAAGAGTTTCTGTGTTCTGCCTTGGCAAAGATTAGGTTTCAGTGCTGAATGCAGCAGTCTCGCTCTATCATACTTAAATATCAGTTTATATGTAATCTTTAAACTCCTTCAGAAGTCCTTAAATGCTACAACAAATCAAAAGATTATTGTAGGATTGATGGTTTATTTACAGAGAAGTATTTTATTTCCAAATAAGAAGAGCGCCAACACATGAAGAGCAATGAATTGTTTGTATGTTGTGTTTACATGCCTGTGATTGTTTCTGGACAAAAAAAAAAAAAAATCAAGTTAAAAGTGACCTAGCAGGAGCTTGCAGTGCCTTTGAATTGTTTTCTGTTTGCGAACAGGAGGAGGAGGAGAAAAGTGAGTATTTAGTTCTTTAGTTCATTGCTTCGGAGGTTTCAAAACAGTTGTAGCACACTCCTGATCTCCATCATGTAAGGGTGCATGTCTCTGCTGCTCTCCTCTTCCCACAGTCTTCCAGGTCCCATCTGCAAACCTGATGCACATTGAAAAGGGTGAGAGCAGCCAATTCAGTTAGTTGTAGAACACTGGGACTGTCTAACACCTCTTGCTTCCTTTAAATGAAATGTGCTTCCATATCACAAATGAACGGAAGTTTGGACTTCCGCCTTTTCTTTTTGTTGCTTAGGTTTCAGCTGTACTTGGTCATGTGGCATCTGACATTGGGCAAGAAAAGCTTCCCGTCCTTGTAACGGTTCCTGTCATTGAGACAGGCCCTTCTTCGAGGAGACACTGGGAAGTTCTAACCAGCAGTATTCCTCATGGTGGAGAAGAGGCTTTGAATGAAGCTTTGTGGAGCTTGGCTAACCTCGGGAGTCACAGGCAGCCTTATTCCTGATAATCTTTAGTTATTTCAAAAAACAGTGATTTGGAAGTTGAGGTTTTAGAGTTGGAGGTAAAGATTTTTTCTTTCTTTGGCATTCTCTAGTTTTTCTGTATGTAACAGCAGACACAAGACAGTTTTCTAGAGTAACAGGAGGGAATGCAGTGAATCAGGCTTGCCTGTTACATGTAGTTGGTTTTGTGTATTAAGATTAATAGTAACTGTGATAGGTGACAGAGCAACCCTCAACTTCTCCAGTTTCCTACAGATTTATATGAAATGCTTACCTAGTTTTTTCTCATTGATGGCTGGAGTTTAAANCTGTTACGTGTAGTTGGTTTTGTGTATTAAGATTAATAGTAACTGTGATAGGTGACAGAGCAACCCTCAACTTCTCCAGTTTCCTACAGATTTATATGAAATGCTTACCTAGTTTTTTCTCATTGATGGCTGGAGTTTAAAAGATATAAAACTGCCTAGTCTTAACAACAGTGATCATTCTTGCTTCAAAGCCGTTCGAAAATAGCAGCGTGACAGGCTTGGGACGCCGCTTAAAGATGCAGTTAGAAACTGCCATGGTTGTAATCATGGCCTGTTTCCACAGGGCACCATTACCAAGCTTATAAAAATGGTGTCTGGCTTTATTTGGCTTTACAAGTCTTTAGCTTTATTCTAGCAGAACCACATGAGTCTGTTTCCCTCTACACCCCCATGAGAAGAAGGGAAAGTTTAAAAAGGGGGCCCAGCCATTACTAATGAATGCCTGAACTGTGCACACAAGTCCCACTTCTCGGAGACGTGGGAGAGTGCTTTGGCAGGGGCTCCACATCCAAGAGCAGCACTGCTTGAATAACACCTCCCATAAAGCAGCCTTCCCGCTTCCCTCTCTTCCACCCCAGGCTACGCCAACAAAAGTGTTCACGCGCCTTCCTGATGTACCTGGTCACAGAAGTGATCTGGCTGGAAAAAATGGCCTAGAATTTTATTTCAGGTTTCTTTTCTCTCCGCCCGGATCAGCTCCTTAATATGTTTCACCACACAGCTGCATAAATAGTTGGCTTTGGCAGAGCACAGGGAGAGGAGTGGAGTGGGCACCAATGTCTGAAGAAGGGGAGCCAGGGCTGTTTAAACTGTCCTTGCCATCAAAGAAATGCTCCAAGAACCACAGTCCCAGCTGCATGAAGTGCAAAAGCACAGGTCTAGTTTGCCAGCTGCTTTCCGTGTGTGCATGAAGAACCTCTACAAAATTGGGAAGCCGTTGCATACAAATATGAGATTCACCCTGTTCTGTTTCTTTTGTGCAGGCTGCTCTCAGTGTGCCATTGCTACGAACCACACCGGTTACAGTTGTTCAACATTATGTTGTTGGATACCATCCAGAAGTATCTTCGTGCCTCTAAAAAATCAACCTCCAGATGTAAATGAAAGCAACCATCGGAATGGGTAGTGCTAGCACTGTGGTCCCAGTGACACCCATCCTGCTTACCTTGCCATTAAGATCAGGTCTGTGCAACACCAGATCCAGATCAACTGGCAACATAGATGTGTCCTGAATCACACTTGGGCACATGGTTACTCAATTAGCTCAAGCCTGCAAAACAGCATGTATTTCAGACTTCTGTTTATGCTGGGTTCAGAGGACAGGTCGTTCCTAGTCTGGAGTAACGCCTGCCAGAACAAAAGTTATCCTTCAGAAATACTTTAAAACAAATGAGAACTAGAAATGTAGGTTTGGGTAGGTTCAGTGTTTTACATCTAATAGCTAGATTTTATTTTATTTGGTACTATGTGCCCTAGAACCAGAGTTACCACATCATGTGACAACAACCTGGTATCCTACACAAGAGCTACAAAAGAAGTGAAAAAAAACCCCAAAATAGAATCTCCCCAGCTACATCCAGTTGATTGAAATCCAGCTAACAAACTCTAGACCACCAGCAGCTCATGAAGTCTAGCATGCAGTTTTCTTTACTTTCTTTAATGTCTCAGACTTGCAAAACTGTTCTGAGGCAGGTGAATGAAAAGTACGAAGAGTTACTTGTTTTATTTTCGTGTTGGTCCTCTTTTGTGGATGGGGAGATGGTTAATTTTGGTAGCTGTAGCTGCATCCCTATATCTTAATGAGTCAGTGGGGGCGTGTATTTTTTAGGTACCCAAGAAAAAGCTTTTTACACAATGAGTTAAGGTGTTTGCAGTTTGAGGTTTTTGAGGCCATCTATGGAGGTGGTTGTACTGCAGTCTGTGTGGACAGATTACTGGACTGAATACCTGCCAGGTGGCTGCATCCAGCTGAACAGGATGTTTTGCAGAATCCTTCTGGAAGGAAAACTGACTACAGAGGTCCATTTGAACACTTGGGATGATGGCAGAAAGGAACAGACTAAATTTTTATGGAGTACTGTTCTACAGGTCACAGAAAGCAATTTTGCAAACGTTGGAGAAGCGTCCGGGAAAAGAGAGGCAACAAGGTCCATCCAGCCCCGAAAGCATCTGTGAAAAATTACATAGCCCAGATGGCTGAAATGGTTTTCACATTCATTGCACATGTAGTCTGGTTTTAGCTATCTCCAGTGCAGTCGTTCTGCTGATCTATGGTAGTTAATTCCCTTCTCAGTGCATGAGCATGTTTCCCATTCACATAAATAAGAGTTATGTCTTTGTATCCAGAGAGAGGGGGTTTTATTTGTCTAGTGCTGAAGCAGCTTCTCACAGGACTGTTTTCCTCCCACACTCTTGGTTTTGTTAAGCTCTCCTGACCTGTGTTTTCTTTGTTTTGAACTGTTTGGACTTTTATATTTTAGGTAATAAATGTTAGTAAGCTATTGGAGAAGGTGACATGGCTAGAAATGGAGTCCTTAGAGGGTTCAGCCATCTAAGTAATGCAGCCTAAAATATGAGAAGTAGCTAGAAAGAGAGAAAAACAATCTTGAAAGTTTTGCAGCATAGAAGTAATTTTATTTTATGTGATGATATCACCACATTTTTCCCTCTCCTTTCCCCCAGTACCTATCAGTGAGAGGCTTGCTTTGCTGTATGTGGGAAAGCTTTTGTGTTATTTAGCTATTTTTTGTCAATTGCTTATAAAATCTGTCACAAGGTACTGTGACAAGCAGTGCCAGTGGTGACCATGTCTATCACTGCTATAAAGCTTCTAAGCCATAGAGCATGAGTTTCTTTTGTATATGAGTTTAGGTTGTTTAATTAATGGAGTGCAGTACTGATGACCATGGTACCTCAGGCCGTACAGGCACTGGTGCTGTAGTAGCAACCGCTTGTTTGTTAATTTTTTTTTTTTTTCATTCCTCTGCTGCTGTTATGGACTAGGCCCTCCATCCACTCCAAGCTGTCTCCTTTCGTGTGACAGAAGCTGTAATCTGACTTTCTGATGATGCTGTTTCTCTTACCTTTGTCTCTTCTCCTTGCAGTCCACAATTTTCCTACCCTTCTCACTGCTTGGTTAATCAAACAAATTGGCACGCAGCCGCCTTGGGAAAGAATTGTGTAACCGACGATACCATGGAGAAGACAGGGGACATTTCAGCAGCGTAAAGTCGGTAGCGATGTGGGAGGAATGAGCTCCTGGATAGCACTGCACACCTGCTAGCGTCCCCTCAGCTGGCTCCCGAGTAAGTCGGGGCCAGATAAAACCGCCGCGAGAGGGTTGTATTTGTGCTTTAAGCGAGTGCTCTGCAGGGTGCTCGGTCACCGTAGCTCGAGGATAACTTTGCATCGGGCCATGGATAGATCCTGCTCTTTTGCGTGCTCTGCGCTGGTGAAAGGCGGTTTTCCCTCAGCTCCTCATGTGGCTGGGCGAGCGCGCTGTTTGCCTGGCCGCTCCCCGGGTTATCAGGGGCTGAGGAGAAGCAGATTAGGGCCATTCACACCGGCAGTTTCCTTAGTGCTTTTGCGAGACCGATAACTTCTGGCGGAGAGGCAGTGACGCCAGCGGGCAGTAATCTTTTCCCCAGGGAGAGCTGCCTGCCCTGCCCGTGTGTTTATCCCCACAGGTGTGGCTCCTGGCAACCCTCTGTCTCCTTCTGGCTTTTGGCAAACTGCAATAGTGTCCCAGGCCGGTCAGCGCGGCTTGTCTGGCTCCAGCAGCCCTCCCCGGGGAGCTGCTTCTGGACAGGATCTCGGGGAAGTGTTGCTCAACGGCAGCCTCATCCTTCGTAGGTGCCGCTATGGCCATGCCGAGAGGGTACGTGCTGAGGCAGCCTGGCTGTGGCACGCCACGGCCTTCACCCCTGTTTCCTCCCTGCTGCCTGGCAGCCTGTGGGGAAAGGTGTCGGCTTGCGAAAACACGACTGGCGAGGTGAGGAAGCAAGAAGAGGCGTGAGAATAGCTCGGTTTAATGCCAGGCCTTCACATTTCAGCGCTTCCCGTCAAAAGGCAGGGCGCAGCCTGAACAGCCGGGGATGGGTGGCAGGGGAGCATGCCCAGCCCGGCTCTGCAGCCAGCGTGCAACGTGCTGCCGCAGGAATGTGCTGCGAGCACAACCGCGGTCGTGCGAGGGAAACACCTGAGCAACAGCACGGTGCGGGCGGGCTGCTGGCCCAACTTGCTGCGCCTCGCTGAGGCCCTGTACACAAAGGCAGGGCTAAGCACGGGCATGCCCTTAATCTTGATTTCCTATCCTCACCTTCGGGGGAGTTACGAAAGAAAAGTCCCACTGTGTTTGAGGATTTTTAAGCACGGCTGTGAATGTATATTAGCTTGCTTGGCCCAGGATATAGTGAGCTACTGAGAAGGAGTGTTTACTGAAGTGTACCCTGGCATCCTTATCCTTCCTTTGCAGCTGCTATTTACCAGACAGCATTTGTGGTGAATGTAGCTGGCAGGAAACATCGTCTAGGAATGAACTGGATGAGTTAAAGAAATTTTCACACTAACATTGTCACAGGCATTTGAAAATACTTCACATGAAGGTGTATTTTTGTAACACTGAATTAAAATAACATTGCATGAAGCTGGCTCAACTAAATCGAATTTACCATGAAAATGTTTGGTGGTTTTGTTTTGGGTCCCTGCCTTGTTTACAGCTCCGCTGTGTAACGCTCCGTGTTGCAGAGGGAGCATCTCCATCCACTCTATTGACGTGTTGTTTCACAATTGTGGCAGCAGCACAGCTAATTCATCGGTGCGGGGGTGGGGGAGATTTAGACTTGTTCTTGGCAATTAAAAACTGATTATGAAAATGTGCATATTCCTGGTTTAGTCAAAATTGCTTGCTATGACACTGTTTCTTTAAGAGGCTTAGATCACTTAACTAGAATGAAAATGTCTTCTTTAAAACTTATCTGAATTAAGTAGCAGGATTGTTTCTTCCTGTTCTGAGATTCGGAAATTGCTTTCTCCATTCTGGCATTTAACTTGCCAGTCAGATGTGATGATTCTTTTCATAGTTTTGTAACCCATGACTGGAACTTTTTTTAAATCATCATTCCAGAAACTGAGAAAAACACTTAAAAATAGATTTTAGAAGAGATCGGAACCCACAAAACCAAAAATGCACAGCCATTAATATGCATGTCAGTCCACCATGCTGTTTCTTTCTTTGTAGGTTGTGCAAGCTACGCGTTTCTTTACCCGTTGTCTTTGTTTTCTTATTTAGATCCTTGTTTAGATTTCTTGTAGGACTTGTAACTCTCTATTTTGTTTAGAAAGTTCCTAGCAGGTTGTGGTTGCTATAGCTATATGGGAACAGACTATTTTTGTTATTTATTTGAATTAGGACTCTCTAAAAGCCCCTCCTTGTCATCAATCTAATAGAGACGTTCCGACAGTGTATTAGTCATTACTTGGGTGACTTGAAGCAGAGTATAGTGCTTGGAGATGCCCTTCCAATGAAAGACACGGAGGTTTAAGTCTCCTCACAGATGCGCAGAGCTGTATTAGCCATGCCTAACGAACGCCCTTGCATGCTTAATAGGCTTATTGCCTATAAATCCCCGTGTGCTATTGAGAGCTTGGATCTTCGTAGAAGGGCCGGATTTAATGGGAAGCCTGGATGTCTCCGATTTGTCTCACAGCTCCCGTCCTCAGCGTTACTTACGGGGGTGGGTGGGGTACGCTGTTCCGATACTGACTTCTGTTGCCACCCAGGCGAAAGCAGCAGAGGGTGAAGATCTCCCTGCCCTGCACCCAGAAGCAGGCTCAGAGCTGGGGCTTTGTCTCCAGAGCTTTGACAGCAGCATGGCCACGAAACAGCTGAAGTAAACAAACCAACAATACAGGCATTTTTGTACAGAATAGATCCATTATTCTTCCTGACAGCATGACTTGGATTTTGAGTTCTCATTCTTTGTATTGTTCCTTATTTAAAAAGAAAGAGAAAGCAGAACAAGGAATAATACAAATGAGACAGCCTAGGGCTTGTGCTTTCCTATAGGATACTATTAAGGTCCTGTCGGCGCTACAAATTGGAACCATTTTGTAACCAGGTCCCGGAACCCAGCTGTATTTTTAAAGCAGTCGGGCCCTGAAGTCTTACGTGCTTGCATGATCGATTCGCCGAGGACTTTTACACGGACTAATAACCAAGAGGCAATAATCAATCACTTACCAAGACCAATTCATTGATCATTCATTGGGCAGAGTTTTCCTTAGCCAGACAGGGAGGCTCACGCAGTCATATAGAGTAGCGCATGTGCATGCGTGTGTGTATTTACTCCATTTCAGCCCTAGGTGGGATTTAGGCTGGAGGATGCTCTGTGGGCTGCAGCAGGGAAGAACGCGCCGTCTGTGGCAGGCTGCCAGGCTGGGTTCTGCCCTGGCCATCCCTGCCAGGCAGGGGGACCTGGAGGGAGCCCACGGCCAGAGGGCTGCTGGAAAGGTGCATGAAGCTGTCAGGGCTTTTGAACAGTGGTTCGTTGCAAGGCTCATGCTTGGTAAGGCTTCAGAAAGTTTGCATTTGATAATTTTTGAGTCCTTTCTGGACTGAAAATCCATACTGTCTGCTGCACACAGAAAAGCCAGCACGGATTCTGGGAAATAACCTTTTTTCTCCTTACTCCAGCAGAGGCTGGCTGTGCCCGAGAAACAGCCCTTGAGCTTGCTGAAGCATCAAGGGTGGACACATTTCCCAGCTACATCAAGAGAATATGGATTTATGCACTCCTAAAAGCACACAAACTCCCTGCCAAGGGGTAATGAGTTTGTCTGGTCTGCGTGGTAACCTCCTCGCCTGGCAGAGGAAGACTTCAGGGGCGTTCCTCCGACTGGGAGAGGTATGGCTGCGGGGAAGACCTGCCTGTGGGAGAGGTGAGGGAGGGTCTATTGAAACCCTCATGCTCTCCTCACGCTGACTTTTTCAGATCTGGGCAGCCATAGCAAGGGACGAGCAATAAAGCCATCATTGCTGAAATGAGATGCACTGTTATCATAATCAAATTAGCTATCCTGAGCATGGTCCTGGAAAGGGCACATCAGGAACATTAGGTAGAAAATTGCTGTATGTTTAAAAATTGGTAGTTACTGATTGCGTGTGTTAGAGACATGATTTCTTGCGTTGTTCCGTGCCATTTTTGTTTTAATCTCTGCACTTGTGATTTTCCAGGGGGCACATGGAGTAAATCCTTACTCCACTTTCAAGACTGCATGTAAACCCCATTTTAATTGGGCAGTCTGGAAGATCTTTCACTGAACTAGATGCCATTTCTGTTTACACATCTGCAGCATTTAAACATTACAGAGTTGTTTAAATGCATTTAACGTTTAATGCATTTATGTTTATGTTTAAACGCATCAGCAATGCATAAATTCATGTTTAAGTGCATAAACATTGCATGGCCACCTCAGTTCATGGTCTTAAACATAAATAATTGGGGGTTTTGGCCTGAAGCAAGCAAACTGACAGTGGAGGCATTCAAGGGAACTGCAGAACAGCTCTCCATTATTGACAGGTAATAGATAACAGAATAACTTTATTGACAGATGAATAAATAAGTGGCTGAGAGTCGTATCTATTAACGGCAACCCGCAAACCATCTTCCCCGCTTACTTTCCCAATACAGTTTGAGAAGCCCACGCCTGGAAACCTGGGAGTGCTGTTTTCTTGCAGCGGGAGGTGGGAAAATGGAGAGGAGAACAGGGAGCATGAGGAAGGAGGAGGCACAAGGAACTCTGATAGGCGAGTTAGATGCATTAAAAAAGCTTTGACTGAGAGACATGGAAAAATGCAGAAGTGAGAGCTGACAGAGGCATCCAGCAAGATGGGAACAGACAAAGGTCCTGGTACAGGAAGGCATTAAAGCATCCTGGTCAGGAGATGTGGAGGGGGAAGATGAGGGGACACACCACTGTTGTATTCAGAACAGGCTGTGGCCTGTGAGGGTCAAGGGATGGAGGCACAACAGAGGGAAAAAGGGGTCATGCACGGGTTAATGTCTTTGTGCTTACAGACCTGTACCTGGGACACAAGGACGCACATGGCATGGAGGGATTAGAGAAGCCCACGCTGGGGGTACACGGGGTACATGTAAAATTGCTGGCACGGGGACACTATGTGCAGCTGCAGGAACGTCTTGTGTGGCCCTGGGAGAAGTTCAGACCCTTTCTCCCCACATCTTTGTCGTTCGATGCATAGCAGAGGCAGCACATGCAGTGAGACTGCCCTCAGCAGTGCTCTTCACAAGCTTGACAGCAATAAAATTTCCTCAGGAAATATATTGTGCATCTGTTATTTTCAGTGAGTATAAGGTGGGAGAAACAGTCAAAGTTAATTCGCTGTCTTACTCCCCATTCATACTTCACATTTGGAAGCTTAAGCCTTTTTTTCTGGCATTGCGGCTGTTCAGCAGAGGTTGTAAAACTCTGCTTTCAGTGGGGAAATCGGTCAGCTTGAAAACCAAAAATTCTCTGTGTCTGACACTCTCTTATGAATTCTGCAGCGTATACTGTCTTTTTGTCCCTTTTCTGCTATTGATTTCCTGGTATGGGGTAGTTGTGCCATGTTTTTGAATGCTGGCATATGTCTAATTGGGCGTTTGTCATTAAACTTGTATAAAATTCACACAAACACACATTGAGCATATGGAAGTCTTGTTAAGAAGGATTTGTTCCCTCTGTGTCCATATACAAACATTTGAAATACTTGAATCAGACTGAATCATGAGGTTAAAAATAGATCAGTAACGTCTTCGTATTTACTTTCTAAATTTTAAACCCTGTGGAGGCGTAAGGAAGCATTTAAAGTTTTCTCACTTTAATCTTTTTCTCTGATACCAGAATGAGTAAACAGGGGATTTTCTTTCCTTTTGTTTTAATGAAAACAGGAGATTCTCAAGACTGGAAATGAAACCCAGAGAATAGGTGACTGCATGTTTCCTGCCTCCTTCCCAGGTTGTTCCTGCCAGGGATCCTCAGCTGTTGGGCGCAGCCGCTGACCCCCCTGCACCCACCTTCAGCCCACCCGCTGTCCGTTCCCTCCACACTCCTGCCTCTCGCCCACCGTGAACAGTCAGTGTTGTGCTCGGATGGGCTAAGGCTGCTCCCGCTCACTTTGGCCCTGAGGCCACTGCCACTGGGTGTGAATGTGGGTGTAAATCCCTGTCCTGGAGCCTGAGGATTGTGGCTGTTCGTTATATGCATCTCACTTAATCTCAGCCCTCATTCCTCTTTCCGTAGCAGCAGGGCCGGTTGGTGGGGTTGGGATGGTGTACGGCTCTAGCCAGCACCGTTTGTCCCTGTAATATGGAGGTCAGACCCTCTTTCTCCTCCTGGGAGCGCAGGAGAACAAGACCCTCCAGGAATTGCCTGATTTAATAGCTGCAGATGGAAATGCCACCTGTAGCGACTGTAGAGAGCTGCTGCTGCTGCCAGAGTGCAGCTTTGCTTTGCAAACACAAGAACTGCTGAGCTGCAAAGGTGACCCAATGAAAGAAACGGAGTGCAGAGAAATTATTAAAATCACCACAGTCACCATCATCTGTAGAAAATTGGTTTCTGCCCTTCCAGTACTCCAAAACAGCAATGCCATTTTTGCTCAGATGAGAAAGAAATCAAGACATTTTTAACCTGAAAAGGGAAAGTCTAAGAACTTATAACAGCGTGGAGGAATGTGATATATGGCACTCCATCTCACAATCATTTTACCCCTTTTGAACTTGTAGTGATATATATCTTTGATAGAGTACTTTTTAATTTGCTTCCAAATAGAACTGAAAAGGTATTTAGAAAATTGTATGCAGGGACCTTTCTAAAGGCCTAGCATTTAAAGTCTTCCATGAGTGTGTGCGTGCATATGTCTAAGAAATGTGTGTGTGTGTATGTATGTATAGGAACGAGTCACAATTTTCAACACATTTGCTTGCTTTCTGCACTCCAAGTTCACTTTCATTTGTGCTGTTACAAAGCTTTTGCTGTATTTGGTCCCAGATAAGATTCAGAGGGCCACAACAAATTGGCGGTACAATCCTTATCAGCAGTTTTCATAACCGGTAGGACTCGGGTTGGTCCAGGCTGGAGGGGAAGCTGCAAAGGGACCAGCCTGGGCTGGGCACCAGGGCCAGGACTGAGACCTCCGGGTGATGCTGGGGAGGGGGTCTGGCTTCTCCCCTTGCAAGCCAGAGAGCCCTTGCGTTCCCGGTGCAGCCCCACCGCACTGGCGTTTTGGCGTTAGAGGGTAGCCGGTGCGCCGCAGTGGAAATGACACACGTCTAGCAGAAAGGGAAAAAGGTGTTTGTCAAAGGAAGGCCAGCAGCTGGACAACTGCAGCTGGGTGGCTCTGCCTTTGTTTGAAATGTAGTGCCGAGGAGTCAGCAAGGCCTTTGGCTCAGGTCCTCCGAGCCTTTGTATCTACCTGTCAATATACTTTTTCATATTTTAGGGAGCAGTTTTTAGGAGGCATGGCTCTTCTTCAGGAATGGGACTGTTTGGCTTGCGGATGCTTTTCATCTGATGGGGTTTTTCCCCTTGCTGGGTCTGGAAGTTGTTGAAGTGAGTGGCACAGATGCTCTGGAGAATAGTCTAGGCTGTAAAGAAGAATTAATTTAATAATCCCTATTGAGGCAGCTGCTGTTCATTGGTGTCAGATGGTAAGTCATTTAGATCACTCTATTCTTGTGTATTTCTATAGCTGTTTACCTGTATTTCCAAACTACATTCAGATTACACTGATGCTTTTTACAAGGCTATTATATGGTTAATTATAGGTGAATTTAATACTTACTGGCATTGTATATTTGACTGAAAATAAGTAGTTACTTTCAAACTGCTTTCACCCTGAGAAATAGAAGGGTTACTTCTGGTATTACTGTTTGAGAACAGTTCTGCTGCTTGCTCCCTTCCTATCGCAGGAAGGTAAGAAATGAAATTAGACAGTTAGTTATAATTACAGGTAAGATTTTAGTGTTGGTTTATATTTTTAATTTCTCCCTTTAAATAAAACTTGTAGATAAATATGAAGGCAAGGAGTGTTTAAATTTAAAGGAAAGAGACCAGTAAATACAAATGTGGAGCAGCAGGATGTGGATAAAAGTTAGTCGTGGGGATTTTTTTTTCTCTCTCTCCGCTTGAAATACTAGTGAAAACTTGCTTCTTGAATTCAGATTGTTTCTCGCTTGCTACATCTTCTAATTACTCACCTATTCACACCGGTTTAGAGCCAACAGAAACTGAATGAGGCTCGTATGTATTCACTTGGTCTAGATATAATTATCTGTTCAGGGCACCCGTATTGGAAAACATAAAACTTCAGGGATTCATTGGGTGACTGAGGCTGTTAGTACTTCCCAGGGACGGCACAAGAAATGAAATCTCAATTAAGAGTGACTTTCCCTTACAAAGTAAAGCCTTTGAATCAGAGCATACCTCTGAGCCTTTTGTCTGCCAAATGGGTGGGGGTAATTCAGTTGAGAAAATGCAGTCAAGATGTGAAAAAAAAGTGCTTGGGGGCATGCAAGGCCTGTTTCCAATGATGCACGGATGTTAGCAACATGCTGAGCTTTAAGATCCCAGAGCACAATAAGGCAGAATATTCCCTTCTCACTCTCTGGGAATTAAATTAAGTGTCAAACCAAAGGGCTTTAGGAAAGTACAATCAGAAAATGTTTATTTTTCAGTTGGAATTTTTATGTGACTTACAAATTTTCTATACTTGAAAGCCTGCAAAAATATGGTTCTTTGTTGGCACTGAAATGAGGAGTTGTCACTTTTTTTGGTGACAGTGCCTTTTATATAAGCGAGTTGTAACTTTAACTCAGAAGCTGTTCAGTTATATACCTGGTGTCCAAAAAAATTGCAGACTACGCTTCAGCAAAAGTAATTCTAAAAATTTGAAAACTATAAAGTATAATTTACAGTATTTAGTACTTTACAGTATATACACTTTATAACAGATGGTATAAAATCGAGCTTAAGATTCTTAATTCCTAGAATTGTGTGTGTAGAACTGAACCAAGTTATTTTAAAACTTCCAGCAGAGACCCTTTTTCCGACTAAATAAGCGGGTTTCCACAAGTGTAATCATCTCACATACAGTGGTATTGTACTAGTATCTAAGAATTTAAAGTGAAAGAAAATAAATCTGGCCTGTTCAGTGGTGATAAATACAGAACACATCCCTGTCGAGAAGTACTGAAAAATATGTTTTCAAAGTCCCTACACTTCGAGAAGGCTCAAAATATGACTTGAGTCATTCTGGTTGGTGAAGACTTGGCTCTCTGCATCCCTCACTGTATCGCTGGGAATCGCTGCGCCCTAAAGGGACTGAAGCTAGATGTATATTTTTCTGAACAGGGAAAGTAGACAAAGTAAATAAAAAGGAAATACAATGTAGTGGCGCTATATATTTGGTTTAAATGAATTTGAAAGATATCACTTGAACATTGTACGAAGATATCACTATGGAGGGAGGACTATATTACATCTAAGTGCAGATTGTCTGTTTTACGAGAAAATAATAAAAAATTTCAGAAACTGGTCTTTATTCTCTCTCTTCATAAAATATGAAGAACATCTTTTTTTAATACTTTACATTTTCTTCCTTGTATAGTCTGTTGTAAATACGTAGTATTCTAGATCTCAGCTGCTCAAGCTTAGGTTAGGCTTCCTGAATAATGAGAATTCTTCTATAAGCAATTCTCCCCAATACATTTTTGGTATCTTTTTATGCCAGGTGGGTTTTTTCCAGTATTTGAGATATGCTGAAATTGTATTTTCATGCACTGTAAAATCACGACAGTTAAAAATACCTGCTTTCTTCTCCTAATCTCTATTTCCATTAAAAAAAAAAAAAATCTGTCCACATAACTTCACATATTTGTAGAGGGGCAAGAAAATGCCAGCTGTCATAAAATCTTAGGTTGAAGATCTTCCAACTGAGCTAGCACTAGTTGCCATGCAGTTGTGGGTTTTTTTGATGGGCATGTTTTGTAGACCTAATAACTAGGCCTCTAGGTTATTCAAGGTGTTGTGCTCCATCTTAATAGATTCAGATTTTTTTGAATCACAGTGTCGCAATGAGTCTCATAGCCCAGCTAATGGAGGTCTTGCAATGCTGAGGAGAGCAAAAGATTTATTTTACGTGCTGTCTCTTGGTAAATCCTTATATAATGGTTGCTTTTCTACGACAGCAAGAAAGAAGTTGACTCCTGTTCAGCCTGCAGATACTTTCGTGAGAACTGCTGTAGGGCCAGCTGTCTCCCGTCTCCTGCTCATCCTCCTAACTTCTTTCTTCCTAAGTGAAGTATTTTTCAACAATATGTCCTTTTTGCGTACTGCCTCCTGTTTGTCTTAGCCAATTTCTCCAATTTTCATATCCATCTGTGTATCTAACCATGCTCTCTGATAATGCCTGCAGCTCCTTCTAGCTCTGTGCAATCTGAAAACTCAGTAATCAGGTTGCATCATCCTCATCAGAGGCTAGCCTATGACACAGTAACATCTTACGGATGGTTTTCAGCACTTTCTGTTGGCCTCTGCAGGCTCAGGCACTTCTTGCAAGTTGCTACTGAGCATCATGCTCTGGAGAGGATGGTTACTGGTCCTGGAAGAGCCTCAAAATGGGCATCTTGGTCACAACTCTCAAAATGCAAAGAACACCCTAAATGAGTATGATTTAAAAATACTGAATATTCAATGTAAAAAAATTGAAACGTGACAAAACGTCTTGATGCATCTTTCCAATTTGTTGAGGAACCTTTGATACATGCTTTTTGATATGGTTTCCCTGTCATGCACGGACACGCATTGACAATGTCATGTAGACTGTTCTCTTCATGAATATACCATGTGGAGCACCACTGGGAACCGTATGAAAATGGAGATACATCTCGTCATCTGATTTGTAAGGGATATCATCGTATTATTGAACAAAAACTACCTTTGTTGGACAAGAATTTATGTTCTCACAAAGGCATGTGACCTTGAAATCTGTGTGTGCTTACAAATAGCGTGTGTGATTCTTTGTTCCCAAGCACTTTTTTCTGTAAAGTTAGGTCCGAGTGAAATGTCTATGGGGCCCCTGTGAAACCTACTTTTGGCCCATAAAGATGAGCATTGACTTGCCTTTTTCCTGTCTCCCGCAACATTAACCATCTGTATCGTCATGCCTGGATGTATGCTATTAGCCCTGCCAGACCAATGCCAGGCAGATTTCGGTGTCCATGGCTGAGGCAGCTGGAGGGCAGAGGCAGCGGCGTGGGGCAGCCCTGCAAGGGGCCGGCAGGCCTGCGGGGACCCAGACGTCTCAGGTGACCTCTCTGGGGGGTGGGTAGAGCTCAGTTTCTCTCCCTGTTTCATGCCCAGGCTGCATCTGCCGTGACCACCTCTAGCCGCTTTCTCTCACCTACGCACCAGAGATACGCTTAGTGGCCTGTGGGTTTTGTGTCTCAGCAACATTTGGGTAGTTGGGTCTTCCTGCTTACCAGCAGGTTCTGCTTTGTGTGACACTGGTCATAAATAATCCTTATTCACCCTGCTTTATACCTGATTTAGTCACCTATAGTAGGTGTTCATCAGTACCAGACCCTTTGTTATTTTTCCCTCTTATTAATGCCCCAAAACTCTCAACAGGGCTTTCTGTTCTGTCTTTCCAGAGTTTGGGACAAGGGTAAGTTACCTTTGAAATACAAATGCAGGCCTCTCCCTTGCCTATCATTCCCTAACAAGCTGTACCTTTTCTATATTAATCTTTCAGTTGTGTGAATTCTCAGCAAGTTCTGTTATGCCAGTTAAATCTCATACTTTATTATGCATTAAGCCTTCCAGTTCCTCCTGTTTTATTCCTCATAGCTCTTTTATTAGCACACAGGCTTTTAATACATTCACCAGACTGAGCTGCTGTTGGTTCCTGTCCCTCTTGTGACCTTACAGTGAACCCCAGTATCTCTTTTCTCCTCTTCAGAGTCTGTGCTTTTTTTTTCCTCCTTTCCATTACTTCCCTGGGTTTTGACCGTTGTCTGCATTGTTTTCATTGAGAGAAGAGAATTTAGTTCACTTTGTTGTTTTCTGTCTTTCTTCACTGGATGGATAACAGCAGAATAGCGGGGAATCTGTCATGGAACCATTATCCCGTGATCAAAGAAGTCAAAGCAGTCTTGGTAGTATCCTCTGCGCAGCCCCTGCATCCAGCCCCAATGTGCGTGTGTGGATGTACATCCACGTGTGCCCTGCTCCTCTGCCTTGGTAGGGTCTAAGGTGATGCTTAGGGAGCCCCTGGGCCTTCTCCCTTAGCCCAATTATTGTCTAAATCTGTCCCGCTTTCCCTAGGAATCCATGGGTTTGTTTCTGTGTGTTTCCTGCTCTATTTTTGAAGTGAGAGAAGCTTTTTGCCCCTCCTGAAAGAGGCCGGAACTGTGGATGGAGGGAGGTCACTAAGGTGCCTGAACACCTGGAGAGGAGGTGGAGCGTTTCCCGCTCGGGCGGGGGGAGCCTAGGCTCCTGACAAATTGAAGGGCAAACAACAAGCAAGGGAAGAAGCTCAAGACCCTAGCAAAGGGAAACAAACTTCTAAATAGTTTTTCTTTCAAAAAATCTTGGGAGAAAAATCCTGCTTATCTAAGGGCTTAGATGTCTTAAAAGTGAGTTTGTCATTTCCTTGAAAACATCGTGGCCACCTCCTCCTCTTGATTGCTTCTTTCTGCGTCCTTTAAAGACCGTGCAGTTTAGCGTAGTGTACGTGTATTTGAGGGCCTCTATGGTACTTAGTCACCTAACTGCTAGGACTTTGCCATGTTGAACTGACTACTAAACTGCCCCAGATTAACTAATTATCCCACATACTTTTTGCTTGCAACAGTTGCTACACGTTAGCTGTGGCTTCCATTAGGACATACCATCATTTAATGGCGTATTCTGCATGTTTAACTATTGATTTGGTACCGTAATTTATCTAGTTAGTTTCAGACTCTGGTTGAAACTCAGCAAAAGTGATTTGCAACCTTTCTGTATTCCTGAAGATGTCCAGGCGTAGGGGCAAATCAGTGTGGTGAATTTAAGGCTACTAAAAACTAAGAAATTTTCTTAATTACTTTATAAGGACTTAATTAACATACATACTTAGGCCTCAGAAGTCCATGAGCCACAAGCCGAAAAACACAGCTTTAGGAATTACTGGTGAATTCACAGTGTTTGTTACCTGCATTGCTGCTAATAAATAAGAGGAAGGCATCTGCTATCTGTTTAAGCAGTGAAGACTAGCAGTAAGGGTTTCAAAAGCAATTAGTTTACTCCGCTGATATCCATACAGAAAGGACTTTAGGAGCTAGATTATTCTGTCTCATTTCTCCTTCTCCTCTTTCACCATACTGGCATATAGTTTTCAATGTGGGGAGGTAACATGAAAACCGGAAAGATGCGAGAGCCTGCAATGAAGAGAGATGAAACTACCGCTATGATTCTGATAAACGTAGATTAGTGCGGTTGTAGGTGAATACTCTGTGATTCTTCATCTTTAGTACTGCATCAGCAAATGATGACCATGGGTCACTATGATATAGCGTCCACTACTTCTGTAATTCTCATTAATAGAAATTTACATGGAAAATACAATTGAAATGTGACTGCCTGTCACTGTGCTACCTTCCAGAAAGATCATGGTGCTGGTAAAGTTCTCCAGATGACTATAATGCTTTAAGTTCTAAAATATCGAGTTTCCTTGCAAAAAGACTTTACTTTAAAAGTACCTGATATTTCAGTTCAGTTTCTTGTGAAACTCTGCATTTTGCATGCACTTTGTAGTATAGCAGTATTACTTTCCAGCAAACACTCCCACGTCTTCACATCATTTGGGACTTTATTACAGAGCATTTCCCCTTTCCAGTTACAGAAGTGTCTCCTTGCAGCTGTCTATTTTCCGTGGTTGTTACTGTAATGTTTTTAACAGGTTTGTTCCTGTTGTGCTTCATTGTATAATAGGTGTCCAGCCAAACAGATAATTTCCTAAGATATCTTTGCTTTCTTAGAGTCATGGAGCATGTGATGTGCAGCCTGGACTGGTCCATGATTACTTACAGTGTGAGGAGTACGGCATGGTCCAGTCAGCGGTGCCCTGGACCGCAGCTCAGGAAGACCCTGATTTCCTTTTTGGCTCTATTACTTGTTTGCTGCATTTCCCAGTGAAAATAACTTCATCTTTGTGCATCTTTGCCCTCTGTTTCTGACTCAGATGTAGAGTGAAAATGCCCTTAATCTATATGCAGTCTTTAGTACAATAAGAAAGATCTTGTTCTTTAGGTGAGGTGTCCAGAGGCTTCTGTAATAAACACTAAATACATGCTAAATGGTAAATAATATTTGAAGAAGTAACAGAACATGTTCAGAAACTAGAACAACATAAAAGATCTATTTGGGCAAACACTTGTCAGGAAAATTTTCATCACGGGCCCACTACCTGTCATTTCCTGGGCCTGAATTTATTCCTGCATTGTTTATTTCTAGACTTTCGAGAACCGTATGTGTAGACAGAAGCTCCCATTCTACTTCGTATGCTCCTCCGACTTGAGTAACTCTGACTTTGGTAACATTGTCACTCATTATTACTGCAAGGATTATAATATCTTGAATTGTGGATGGCTGGCATTGTGGCAGTTCAGGCAGCAAGAGCAAGTTGCTTAGAAAAGAGTGAGCGCCCTTTCACGGTTGCCAAGGTAATTGTCAGCTATGATAAAGTCCAAGCACTGATGATTTTAGATTGAGTTTGTTTTTTAACACAGAACATAGTCATACCAAGGGAAAAAAGCTCTTTTCAGAAGCAATGGTTATTGCTTTATATCCATGCCAACATTCGTTTTCTGGGTTTTGTGCAAATTAGATTAGTTTTCAGACATTGTAAAGTAAGCGTAAGTGGCTAATGCAGAGAGGCTGCACGAAGGGAGCACAGGGATTTCAGGGGAGACCCTGTCTCTGGTCAGTGCAGCAGGGTGAATGGACTGGCTCTCCCTGGTCCCACCCGGACTGTGAAGGAGAAACTTCTTGCTGCTCCTTTCCAGAAACTGCTCTTCTTCCAGGGGCAGTGAGTGGGAGATTTATGATTGGCATTGTACCTTTTGCAATGCGCAAATCTAGAATTTACTAGGAACGGGTTTAGACCCTTCTGGCTGGGAAATGAGATACTGGAAGCGGAAGTTGCCACCTTAATTCTTCTTTCAACATTTGTATTTGAAGGGAGGGAGTGTTTTCCTACCAGCAGAGTCTTTAGCTACAGTTACTGCACCTTCAAACTTACAGCAAAACTCAGTTTGACTTTAGTGGTGAGGCATTTAGTGTGGAAAAGGCATGTATATGTTTTATCTTTTTTCACCCTCTGATATAAAATACTACTGAAAAAAATATTCCAAACTTTTCCAAAGGACTTTTGCTGTGGAATGCACTAGTACAAAGAGTCCTTTGTTTCACAGGAGTATCCAAACCTGTGGTAAATTCTTGCTTTTTTTTTTTTTTACCCCCAGACAGGTGCCATGAAGCTCTTTGACATTTGTAGAGCAGATGGGATTCCATTTTACTGTTGTATCTAATTGACAGAGCCTTACTAACTCTCTCCATGCATCCTGCCTTGGAAAGTGTGGGCCGTGGAGTTGTAGAGAGCACTTTTCCTCATCAGCAACTCACTCATCAGCTTAACTCACTCACTGCCGGGTGAAGAGTGAGAGTGATAACTTGCTAACAGGCCTGTGAAGCCTCTTGGGAATTCATAACTCAGGGAAATGATTTCTTGCTGCTGAGTTTGCCATTTTGGGTGGTTGGTCACTTGTGGTTGACTTGGCTACCATACGCTGTATTATGTGTATCCGCAGCCACAGATGTTATTGTGTGCATATATGTTAATGTAAATAGCAGTGTTGTCTGTCTGTGCAATCACATAATGACATACAGAATTGAATATGTGTAGAATACATGAAGATGTCTGTGAAATGCTGTCTCTAGGGATGTGTGAAAGCACACATCTCACCATGCCTCCTCCCCGTCTCAGGCTCTCAAAGGAGGGATTTTGTGAGTGTCCAGTTTTGGGATTCTAGACACAGTGAGGGTCTGATTTCCAAAAAGCTGATGCCTGTGAGGGTCTTGGAGAAGAACGTAGCCGTCCCAATCATTTCTGCTAATCTTGGCATGTCACCGTAGTGTTCAGTTGCATATACGTATGTCTCATATGAAAAACACAGAATGACTGTTTTGAGTGTACCTTCTCCTAAAGGTTGTGCACTCCTTGGCAGGTCTGGTTTACACAAGAAAAGCATTTTTGCAATGTGCTTCCAGCATTTAAATCCCAATAGACGCATATGCTTCTCTAGAAATTTCTTCTTTGAGGAAAGCGGGCGATGGTTTCACTTTTGGAAAGGTAGCTAGACTGTATTTTATGGTGATTGTCATTGGATATGACCAGGAGGGATAGGAATACCCAAACAAATATTTAACGCATTTCAGTTGGAGTATAAACTAACGAACAAACCCCTTGCCCTCAAGCAGCTGTAATTTTTAGGATTATTCTTATGAAGTGTATTGAGTTTGAGATTCTTGGCTTCCTTGTGCAGCAGCCTGTCCCTCTGGCAACTGTCATCTTCAGTCATATCGGTTACATGTTGCCACAGCCACTCAAACATCTTGTGCAAATGTTAATATTGAAGGAAGGCCAGGTGGTAGCAAACTCTGGGATAGATCATCAGGTCACTATCAAAATCACAGGATTTACAAACAACCTCTATAAAACCTCTCCAGGTGTCAATAGTTGTTTTTGTGGCACTGGCTTAGAAAGCATTTCAGTGCCCTCTGCGGTATTCTTGATACCTGTAAGCTCTAATTCTAACTCGTGGCACTGTATGTTGGCTTTTTTGCATGAATGCTATTCAGATATCCTTTTGAATAAATGCTGGCTGCTGTGCATAGGGCTTTCACAGTCCGGTTTTAAAGAATTAAAACACAAAAAAGTATTTAAAAAAAAAAAGACTGGAAAGAATCTTAAGAGGTTATTTAGCCAACACCAAACCCCAGAGCAGAATCCATTGTACCAAAATAATGGGATGTTGGGAGGCTCTCAAGAACAGGTTAGGCCGTGATGAAGGCACCACACTGACCCCAGGCAATCAATTCCACCACTTCTACCAACCTTGCAGTCAGAAAGCTTTTTCTAGCGTTTAACCTAACATCACCCCTGCTGCGATTAAACCTGTCCATTCTTGCCCTATCTTCAGTAGACAGAGAAGTTTATTTTTCTTAGTGAAGCAAAGCTTTTACGTATTTGAAAATTATTATCCTATTCTCTGGCAATCTTCTTTTGTCTTGGACAAAGCGATCTGTGCTCATAAACATCTCATTCATGTAGTCGTCTTCCACATTTTTGCCCTTTAGTCCATTTCTGTCTTGAGGTCTAGCACATGCTGGGTCAAAACATGGCCCAGTACTCCAGATGAGGGCTTGGGCTGGGTGAACAGCATGCAGATTGCTACACCTCTTACAGGTTGTTGTGTATCCTACTGGCTGTGCTGGGTATGTCCTGCTATGAAACTTGCTGCTCTGCAACAAGGTGACTTGCTTGATTAATGTTCAGTAGTTATTTTCAAGCTTCTGAGCTTTCTGTCATCTGTAAATTTAGTGAGCGTATTCTCTGTTCTACCAGCTAAGCTGTTAATTAAAATATTGAAGAACAGATCCCTGCAAAACCCCTCTCAATATATTCTTTCATTTTGACCACCAGCCACTGAAAACTCATCTCTGAAAGTGTTTTTTTCAACCAGTTGTGTACCACTTTATAAGGGTATCAGCTGACTCTGTTGAATAAGGTAGAAACCTTATTAAATTCAATGTGTATTCCATCTGCTGCCACTTCTTATCCAGTACCAATTATCCTCCAAGGACGGAAATTAGATTGACTTGACACAATTAATTATTGACAAATCCATTTGGCTGTTTTAAGCTCTTACAGGATAATGGGGTGGGAAAAGAAATGTTATGTAACTCGTTGTGCATCTTTCCAGCCCTGTGCTTGCCCTCCCTTAGTCTTCTAGAACTCTCCTCTTCACGAGTCCTCGTTTGTAACTACCATGGTGCAGGAGTGAGAACAAGAGATGGAGGCAGCAGTCATTGTCCCTGCCAAAATCTTTGTATCTTAAAGCCAGGCCTGGGCGTTCTTGAACAAACGTGAAGAGGTTAAGCTTATTTGAAACCACCAGGCACACTAAGTAGGCTCTAATACTGTTTAGCCCTTTGACACTGACATGAATCGTCTGCCATTTGTGGAGCCTGTTACGGTCATTTCTCATACATCCGCATAAAACCAATTCAGCTCTTTAACCTTTGTTAACTATATATATATACACTCTTCTTTGGGAACTAGTAGGTGCTAAAATATTTTAAAACTGTTTCCTCCTTACCAAAATCTTTGGATGCATTTGAACTTGTTATGAGATCAGGATAATATTGTGCACATTTGGAGGTGCTGTGAATAACTAGGTCCTCTGAATTCCTTTCTGGTTGCAGGCAAACATGAACAATAGCTGGGCAAGTACAGGCAATAGAAGGCCTAAGTTTAAATCGACTTTGATACATTGAAAGCTGCTTTAAGTAACTACCCAAGAGAACAATTGTATTTCTTTTCTAACGTAAGTCCATGTCTGTTAGTATGTTACCTGGAAAATACTAGGAGATAAAAAGGCATCACGACATTTGGAGAATGCTTTTAAGAGGTAAGGAATTGTCTTTTTGAGAAGACAAAATGCAGTCTTTCTTAGCTCTGTCTGCTCATGCAGTTTACGTATACAAATATAATAATAATAAAGAGTAAATATAATAATGATTTTTATCTCCAGGAGCTCTAAATTTCTGAAACTGGTGAGTAATGCAAATCGTCTGAACGAGGCCCAATACCTTAATGACATCTTGCCATGTACTTGTGTATTGCCTAAATGCCGCATGTGTAATCACGAGGAACCTAAGGGCCACAGAGGCTTTTCAGACTTCTCAGGCAATTGCCCAGGCACCATACCCCTTAGAATTATCCATTAAAAACACCCAATTCATGTAGCTGCAAGCCATGTGAAATTAAGTCACGGATTGTATCTAGCCCAGAGCCTTGTGGCCTCACCGCCCCTGCTGCTGCCTCCTCAGTGTTGGAGATGCTAGATAACACAAAGTGGCTCCAGAAGGTCACCTGGCGTGCCCCCAAGATACAGAGTTACTGCTGCTGTTTCTCATACTCCCCTCACCAATGTAGCAAATTTCTTTTGTTCCTTTTAGCCCCTTTCACGTATTTTTTCCTCAATCACAAATAGCGATGACTTCTGAAATGACCAGATTTTGTATACACAAATAATGTCATCAGTTTAGGAGCCAGTATTTCAGGGCTTAAAAACACATACATTTATCTCATTGCCCTGAGTTACACCCTCTTGAGCTTTCTTCAGCAATCCAGCTTTCCCCTTGGTGTTTACACACCCTTCATGCTTTCAGATAATCGCTGCATCCTTTCCAGTCCCTTTAACCTTCATCTAGCCAAGCAACAGTTGTTTGTTGAAATTTATTCTCATAAATCGCATCTTGCCACGGAAGTCAAAAGGAACGTATGATGCACTTCTGGGATCAAGGGTATTAGTAACTTTCAAAACCCCAAATCTCAACTACTTTTTGTTAGGCATATATTGCTACAGGGTACATATTGTACTGCAGAATCAACCGTATTGGCCATCTTCAAATAAAATTGCCTAATTATTAAATCCTTGCAAGTGAAGATTCATTTTTCCAAGAACTGAAGATACCAGCCTACTCTGCATGCACTTAACAAAGTGACTTCCTTGTAAACCTTCATCAGCGTGGAGCCAATGCAGTTAGCTCATTGCCCTCAAGGGCTGTTGTATCATCATCGATGCAGTCGGTTGAGTTGTGGAGGGTAAATTCCTCCCACTCACACCACCACAGTCACGATAATGCTTCTGTTCACAAACTTCCCAAAATATTTATTGAGAGAATAGCTCAGAGGTATGTTTTCAGCAATGTTTAAGCCTGTTTTCACTTGTCTCTCTCACTAGCTTTTTTTTTTTTTTTAAATTACATTTTGGGAGTGGGTTGGCCAGTGCTTAAAAGCTGGAGTTTCAGATCAATGGCTTCTCCTCGCTTTAATTAGTTTGACAGGCAGCTGAGTTGCCCTAACTGGGAGCAGCTGCTCTTTGGAATTACTCCCCCTCCTTAGTGTGTCACAGAAGTAGTAAGTGTCTCGTGCCCCTTCAATGAATTTATAGGCATAAAACGCACAGTTCCCAGGGCTTCAGGTGTGCCTGGCTGCAGAGAGATGTTTCTCTGCTTTCTCTATTACTTCATGAAGTTTTGTGAATTATGTCATTAACAATATAGGGCAAATGAAATATACGGATCAGATATGATTCTCCACTTCGTTGTTAACTCCTGTTAGTGAGCGTAGAGCAGGTTTTAATACACTTTTCATGGCAATTTGAAACTCTGAGAGAGGCCTGAATGATTGTACAACTTACAAGGTAGTGAAGAGCAAGGCTCCTCCAGAAGAGCACAGGCTCTGTGAATCAAGCTCATGCCTGTGTTTACAACCACAGCTGAAATGAATACTTTTCGTCTTGACTACATTGTCACAGTTTTGTGAATGCTTCTGATTCCATCACTAGCTTGATGATTTATTTAACATCCTACCTGGAGCCAAGTGATGTAAAAACCTGAATTTGCTGCTGGTTTTTTAATAATGGAAATGTAAATTCTGGCTTTTGTTTTCCAATAAAAGTATGAAAATGTGACCTAAGCGCACCCTGATGACTCAGGCAGTTGAAGCTGAAGTATTCCAAAAGCCTTACTTTAAAAATTCCGTTAATCATTACAACAGAAATTGCAATACCGCGTGTAACACAACTGCTTGCCTACTGCTTGCTATTCAGCTGCTCTTTGTTTTTGCATAAATTATCTCTTAATGTACATGTCTGACCTTGCTGAGTGGTGCATGGGTCAGCTAACCCAGGGTGCAACTCTGAGACAGGGAGGACACCCGTGTTTTGGTCTGATCTGGTACTCCAGGCAATGGGCATGAAATGTTTAAAAGGAAAGGTAGGGCAGCTGTTTGGAAAGGGAGAGAAAACTGGGTGCTCTGCATCCATCAGAGCTCACTGATGAGAGCTGTTTCCAAGGATGGAGGCAAGAGGAGAAGCCCTGCTGATGGAACATCTGAAAGAAGAGGTTGGAGCCAGTACATTCTTCTCAGTGGCAGCAGTAGGGAGAACTGACTCTAGGCTGACATGATCTGCAAGCAAACATCAAATAATTGCACCTCATCACTGGTCTATTTTCTTCACCTGTGGCTAGCTGAGATTATCAGGCAGGTTTTTTTTGTTTGGTTGGCTTCTGCATTAAGTAGGCCCATCTACTCCTTTGCTAATCATGTATCTGTGTGACTTGGGATATAGGCTTAAAAAGCGCAGTCTGACCTCAGTGCTGAATATTTGTGAGACTGAAAGCCAGCCTTTAGTAGGGGCTGCTTGTTCAGAATGGTGGTATATTAATTTTCAAAGAAACAGCTGAGGAAATCCTTTATGCTCTGCTACAATTTGGGGTAATATTTAATTGATAAATTGGGGAGTGGGTGCTAGGTGGAGTGTGGATGAGGTGACTTTTGGGTGGAAGTGGTCTGTTCCGGAAGAGAAGCTAAGCAACTCTTCCTCTTTAGTTTTCTTGCAAGTCTCTGCCATTGGCATATTTGTGTCATGTGTACTTTGCTGTAATATTTTTCCAAGGGCAGCTCTGTAAATTTTTATCTCTCCTTGAAAGCAGATAACTTTTTTTTTTAAGACCTACATTTGCATTTCATAATTGTCTGCTTATACAAAGATACAATTAATGGAAGTTGTTGGGTTTCTTTTTTCAAAAAGTATTACCTTTAGGAAAGGTATTTTTCCCTTTCAAAGGGAGCTGAAATAAACATTTTCTTTGAGGTGTATCCACTCTTATTTTAAAAATTTTATTCACAGAATGACTAGTAATAAAACAGTCACTGTGTGAGGATGGCCATCTTTCTCGTGCTCCTCCCACCTTACTACAGCCAGCTTGGTGTGATACTTACATCAGCGCTGAGCATCTCTGAAATACACTGCTGTCACACACTACTAAGTTATACCTTATTCTTGGCTGGTTTTCCGATGCGCTTTGGGATGAGATCATCAGACTCCTTTTCATTAGTAATTTACTAAGAGCTTCAACAAAGGAATCAAAGGACACCGGGTTTGGAAAAAGGAGAAGCCTAAGTCCTATGCCCAGTTCTGAGACATGCTTTTCTCTCTTTTCACTTCTGTGATTCTAAAATTATTTGGGATAAGAGCAGCCAAAGGATGCTGAGCTAAATAGTTCTGCCTCTGTGGATTTTGTAAGTCTCTTACAAAAAAGATTTGTATGCATCCTTTCTAGCTTAGGAAAAGAATAGAAGGAGTTGAGCAAGCTCCTGTGACCAGCAGTGTAACTACCCCCAGACATCCCAAAAATGACGCTGAAGTCCTTTCTGAAAAAATTAAGGTTTGTAAAACATTTTGTAAGAAGTGCTGCAGAAAACTAATAGAAAATGTATGCTAACTATTTAAATGTTGACAGCAAATATCAAAGCTGGCTTTGCCGTGCAGCTCGAGAAGCAGGAGGCATGCTGAGTTTGGGTGGAGACGGCGAACTTAAATAACGTGAAGAAGCAAGAGTCTTAGTATATTTTACAAGTTGTTCAGACGGTGCCTGACAACATGGGAGGCGAATAAGAGTCCTGGTCTGCAGGTGGTTTTGGAGTGGTGCGCTGTGCACCTAAGCAGGACCGTGGCTGTGCTGTCCCTGGGGATATGTGCTCCTTGCTGGTCACGCTCCGGCTCCCAGAGCCCTTCTACTGGCTGAGCTCGTGCTGCTGCCTCCCAGTTAAGAAACGCAGTTCTGTGCTGCACGGTACGGAGGGGAGCTGGGCAAATATGGGAGGCCTTTGTGGAGCCCATCCGTGGGCAGGAAGGGAGGATACAAACCTTTCCTTTCTCCTTAAGAGTCAAAAGGTATCCTTCCAGAAGGGCTGTGGTACTCACCGTATGCTGTGTTTAGATTTCTTGTCCTTGTATTATTTGTCATGCAAAGTCACAGCCACTGTATTTTAACTGAAGCCTGCCGAGCTTAGCAGTATTTGTATGTGTACTGAGCGTGGTGCTAGCCCGAGACGTTAAGACTACTGGAATGATTTTCCTGGGCATGTGTATCTCCCTCCTTCTTATTTTTAATCTAGTAGGGTGCTGATATTTAGGGGAATGATAGATCAGGTATAATGTGGAGAGTTCAAACTTTTATCAGAATAAAGCAATTCGTTGTTCATAACTGCTTTCTACTGATAGAATTAAACAGGCTTAAGTCCATCTGGCTTGTGTTGAGCATATTGGTGTACTACTCGTGCTGTGATGTGATACTCTGTGGTCGTGAGGCTGGTAATAAGACGGGGAACTGACAGTTAAGCCTCTAAAAGAATAAATATTGGTTTCTGAACGTACAGCAAAGAGTACATGGTCTAAATACTGTCTGTTTTAAAGCCACTGGGTAAGTATTGTCTGTACTGCTTTTAAAATTGGGAACATTTTCTGTAGTTATCTAACAGGTAGAGGATGCTGAAGCTTGATTGTTTCAGGAATATATAGCAGTCTGATGTGCAAATGCACATGATGGATCTAATGCTCTCTTATAACTTATACCTGTATGTACCAAGAGTGTCTGAGGCAGAGCAACAGCCTGTTTGGCAGAATGGCTGATGGCTTGGGTGTGTGGGTCTCCATCCTGCCTCACGCTAGAGCCTTTCTGGAGCAGCCACTGACACGTCTGCTTTCTGCTGGAAAGCAGCTGCAGCTCCTTTGGCCGATGGGGGTGGTGCAGAGAACCCCACTCTGAGGGATGTAGCTACCAGAAATAATCATACTTTAAATGATTCTTAAGGAAAATACTTTTAAAATTAAGTAAAAGGTGAGAATTAAAAGAAATTACGTTTTAGAAGTACTTTCCAAAAAATGTAGTGAGGACAATGAGATAAAATTATTCCAAGATGGGTCGTGATGAGTTGATGGGATGGAGCCAGCAACTGGCAAGGGTTGCAGTTCCAGTCAAAGGCTGTGGTGTGAAACTCTCTGTGTTTCAATTTTATGACCTCCACCAAGGGGAAAGAGGGAGAGAGGTGAAAGGAGATACAGTCACTGCTAATAGTGTGTTGCATTGTGATTTGCTTGTGTTAAGAGTTTTAGGGCTTTTGCGGCTCACTTGTAGAGGCTAGCTGAAATTTTTCTTTCTCCTTTCCCCTGCACCTATGCTCTGTGCATACAATGGCTTGTTTATTTATTTCTCTAAAGCTTTGATGTTCCGATTTAGACTTGATATACTGGGAGGGCATTGTTAGTGATGTTGAGAAACCTGTGTTTTGTTCATGCACACAGATTTAGTTGCCAGATCTCTCAGCAGAAAGCTGTTTCCCTCAGGTCATCTATCAGGAACCCATGAAGTCTGGTGTCCATTACACTGTGGGGCATGATCCACTTTCCAAGGCAACCTGAAATCTCCAGGCCTCTTGCCTGCAGTTTAAAACCGATATCAAGGTGCTCAGGGTTGTTTGTGGTATGGATTTCTTGGATTAAATGCCTTTTAAGTGGTTGCCAGTGGTTGTGATAGTCTGGTTGTGATAGCGCACATCAGCTTTTCCAGTTTATGCATATTTCAAGTTTTCACTATTAAATTCTTCGTTGAAACCATTGTCACACTTTTGTGTGACACTGCGGTGAGATGATATACACTACTTTGGGACAGAAGCATTGTCATCTTTTGTCTTAATGACTCAGAGGTTTGCATTTGAGGTTTGTGCTTGTGCAGAAGTATTCATAGAGAAAGAGTTTGGCCAGGTGAAAGTGATCTCCCTAAACCCTCAGTAAAGAAAGGAGAAAGATGAACTTATCTATCGCCACCTCAACCTGGAGCTAGGTTGCTTCTCCAACTACCCCTCTAGAAGAAAGTCCGTCTCTATAGTACAGAAGAGTGCTCTCCAAGTTGGTTAATCCTCCCGGTGTGTAGATGCGGGAAACTCTTATTAACTGCATGCCCACATGTAGCCGATGGTGTGATGGGAGGGTACGCTCAGTGCACAGTACATCCACCGTAACTGGGCTAAACTAGATTCACCACATACGTGTTGATCATTTCCATCTTCTGTGTAGAGATTTGCAGGCGAACAACTGTGGGGGAAGCTTTGTAGCTGCTCTGTGGAGGGACTCGCCATCAAGAGTGCACTGAAGAGTTTGTGAGAGCAACCATGAGCCCATGCACTGTGAGTCCAATGCACTGGGGAATCATATCAGGATCGCTGCCCCACTGCCTAGTGCTGCCCTGTAGGTGCGCAGTGACCATTTTCCAAGATTTCCAAATGTTAAGTGCCTGGTCAGAGCTCCTGTGAGATGTCCCAGAAATCTCAGAAAATTGACCAGATTTCTGTCTTCCCAGTAGTGTACAGAGGTCCAATACAACATGCTTCTGGAACGCAGTCTTCTGTGGGTGCTTGAGTTACCATCTCAACAACTACAGATAAAAATGCAAACAAAACCTGTATTGTAACATGCTAAATTGCAATTAATTTGTAATACCGTAGTAGCAGTTGTAACACAAACCATGTACTGCAGTCATAGCTGGACTTCACAACCGTTGTAAGATCCAAGTTTCTTCTTGATCCAAAACTCTAATACTCTTGTTGCAGCTAGTTTTTTGCAAAATGCCCATGGTGTTTATTACTGCAGGACATTGACATCACTAAAACAGAGGAACCCTGTGATACCTAGAAGGAGGGGGCATCTATCTGAGGGAAGGAGAGCAGGGAATCTTTTAGCATGTCATAGTCATTAAATGTCTTGGAAAACTGGCATGTTATGAATGCCTGAAGATGAATAGATAACTATAATTGCAAAGCAATAGAAGATGGTAGCTATTGTAAACAGCCACGGATTTGTTGAGATTCTGTCATGTCAATTTGTTTCTTAAACTGCTCCTGGAGTCAAGTGATTTTGCAAGATCTTTTTTTCCTTGTCTCCCTTTTTTAAAATCAAAGGCTCTGTGTCTCAGATAAATTAAAAAGTCAACTTGCTGAGGGGAAGACTGACCCAGCCGTGCATCATGCTCCTGTGATGAAAGTTGCTGCCTCCGCAAAAGGGATGATGTCATGGCTCAGGAAGCAGCTCTTGGACCACCACAGTTTATAATCTAGTTTCTGTTACCTGTACTGCAAGGCTGAAAAGTGCAGATACTCAGGACCTGCTTCTGTGAGTAGCGTAGTCGCAGCACAGAGCAATGACCTCCGTGGGCAGGGAGGGGCAAGGCAAGTGGAGGTGCTGCCCCTTGCACCTATTTGAGCTTAATCTGTTGCTGCCGGAGTGAGAGCAATGAGGGGTTTTTAGACTTTGTGCTGCAGAGTTTTAAATATGCTTCCAAACTGTAAAAAAGACATTGTACATGAAACAGTATCTACAAGAGGAGCCCAGCATGTTTAAATCCTGAGATCGACAGTGTGCCTTGTTTGGGTGTTTTGAAAGGAGGCTGACATTACTATTGTAAGTGGTTCAACATGGATTTCAGAGGGTCACTAAGTAAATTACCCCTGACTAATGAAACCAGTTTAGAGTTATGCAAGCCATCTCAGAGTACAGAGAGACTTCGCTGGCATGCCTTTAACCTCATACTTCATAGGCTTATAGTCACATACAATTTAAAGGTCAATTAGTTGAGATTTTATACCTGATTGGGGCCTTTCATTATTTCTCATTACTAGTCAATAATATGATGAATTACGTAGTGCATATCCTACATGTGCATCCTAAAGAAGGGTGAAGATAAATGTGCATATTTCTACATCATCAGGGTTTCTTTACCACTTCCAGTGTATTTCCCTTACTTTTTCTGCCTGTGCTCCCCACCTCCTTTTATCTGTTCCTGCATGCTATTCACCACTACAGCAATAGCCGTAACAACACAGAGCTTTGAAATTTTTCGTTCCGTTCCTTGCGTATCCGTTGCTGGGAAAGGAAGCGTTTTGATCAGCTTTTCTCTCTGGTGCTTGCCTACAAAGTTAAATAAGCCATCTGAGCTTTTGAGGACAGAAGAAGAGCACGGCTGGGAATTTGGAGAGAAGATGAGGAGCACGCAGTCACTCCGCTTTTGCTTTATGCCTTCTGCAGAAACTATTTTTAGCCCTGTTGGCAAATGGTGTCATTTGGTGCTCTAGTCCTCCCAGGCTGCCAGGGCCGTGCAGTCGGCGCAAGCCGTGTCAGCTGTGGGGCTGGGGGGGCAGCCGCGTGCCGGGAGATCCCGGGGCTGAACAGGGAGCCTGGGGGGAGCCCAGCTGCCCAGCCGGGCCCTGGGTTGTGTTTGGGTCATGCAGGGCACACAACGTCCAGCCTGGCAGCAAGCGGGGATGGTGGGATGCTGGAGAAGCTACTAACTGTTTGAGGATGCGAGCTTGGCCAGCGCATGGCAGCTGCACATCCATTAAACGCATCACCCCCCCACGCCGTGCGGACAGGTGCTTCCCCTAAATGACAGCTTTGAGCAGTGGCTTTTCAAGATGCATCTAACCACGGCAGAGCTTAATGACGAGCGCCAAGGCTGAGAGGAGCGAAGGATTTCCTTGCTGCCAGTCCCAGCAGAAGCTGGGAGCCCGGCGTGGGGCTGGGCAGGCCTTCAGGTCATCCCAACGCCCACGCGGGCCCTGGGCTCTTTCACCAGGAGGGCGCAGGGGCGTCCCCAGCGCTGTCTGTAATTAGTGACCATTTCATTTCATTCTGATGGAGGCGGGGGGGGAAGCAATGGGAAGCAGGAGGCATAGATGGAGGCAGGGTTTCCGCAGTCCCTCCGCAAGAAGAGTTTTGCCTTTCAGGAGGCGATCGGTGACGAAGCTCTCCCCAGCTCCGGCCCCAGCGCCCGGCTTTCGGGGCGGGTCCGGGACCCCGCCGGGGCGGTGCT
>VZSC01004583.1:82579-117571 GCA_013398225.1 Steatornis caripensis
CTTCCCCCGTCGGGGGTCGAGGGAGGGGCGGCGGAGCCCCGGCCGGGCCGCCGGCTCTCCCCGGCACCTGCTGCGGAGGTTGCCCGAGCCGAGCCGGAGAGTGTCCTGGCCGCGCCGGCTCGTACGGCCCGGGAAAACTTCTCCCGTGGGCAGAACCGAGTGTCGTATCAGCGACGGCGTCGGTGGCGGGCTGGGGGCGTGAAGTTTTCCGCGCTGTCAGTGCCGGGGCGAGGGAGGAGCAGCGCGGAGCGCCGCGGCAGAGCCGGCTGCGGGTTTGGGGCGCCCGGCGGAGCGGGGCGGCCCCCACCTGTGTTTGCGCACCCGGCAGCGCTCGGTCGGGCTGGTCGGGGGCGCGTTCCGCCCGCTGCTGCGGCGGGCTGGCCGTCCGCCTTAAAGGTGGGCGGAGGGCGGGTTTGGTGCCGCCTTTAGATTCCAACGCACGCGTTTCGGCGTCCCCGCGGGGCGCTGCCGCCCGTGGGCCCCCTGTGCCCGGGGCACGGCCCCTCTCCCCCTCCCCACCACGGCCGGCGGCGCTGCCCGGTGCCCTCCCGGGTGCCGGGTTCGCAGCTCTTCTTCCCGGTAGTTTGGGGGTTTTTTTTGGAAACGAGTTCCTCGGTTACGGCCCGTGGAGTTTCTGCGCTGGTGATCTTCTGAGGAGGGACTAATCCTCGTGACTCACTGGTCACAAACAAAAGAGATGGCCCCGCTCACGAGGGCTCAAGGAGCTGTGATTAGTGGGCGCGCAGCGTGCCGGCGGGGCGGGCTGGGTGGCGAACGGTGAAGATGCAGGAGGAGGAGCCGATTCTTTATTTCTGCTCGCGGCCAGAGAATAATATTTACTTTAGGTGCGAGATGGTAATTAGGGCGGAGGGCTGCCACTCAGCAAAAAAGCAGATGCTAATGTTATATACGTACTGGAGCTGGCGGTTTTCCAGTGGTACGGGAATGTGGTCATCCACAGTGGAGTGCCTGTTGATTCATTTGAAAAGCGAATGAATAGGCTTGACACACATTAAATTTTGTTGTTAACGTTTAACCAGCAGACATTAAAGAATATGACGAGAAATACCTCACGGAAAACTGCTGCAAAACGTAATGAATGGTAAATCGGTAGGATCTAATTCAGAAGTGTTGCAGAATTGAGCAGAGAATTTAATTAGCATTTTATGCTGCAGTTTTTTCTCCACGTGGACTTTGTTGTTAATATTCAAAGTAAGATTAAAAACCCTGCCTCATTCCTTTTCCTCATAGAAATTCTCCGTTGACATGGCATTCAGTTTAATAGCACCCGGCTGCGTACACTCTTTCACTGTTAATGATTTTAATCTAAGAATGCAAGCAGAGTCAGTTCTGCCAGTTTGTAGGGAGCATACAGTTGGTACTTTATGAACAGTCTCTTTCTCTCTTTTTCTGGCAGGTTTCAGTACTGCATTTAGTAAGAGCAAAGCGCTGTTGGATGCTGGGAAGGAGTGTTGGAGGAGGCCAAACCAACAGCCTAGCACACTGGAGCTCAGCGCAGAAAAAGATCTGATTCTCGCACAACTAATAATTTGAATAGATTTCTTCTGGCTGTGCAAGCTAGTTTCCTTCCTGGGAAAACAGAGCTATTTAATTATTATTTGTCTTCTAATAAAACTAAGCTAAAGCTATTTGTCTTAGAGTCGGCCTGCTTTACCGAAAGGAATCATCTTGTAACTATGAGGTTGCTGGCTTGTATCTGTTGCAAACATCACCCAGCACTATTATCTTTCCTTACTGCAGTGTTTTGTGTTGCAACACCATTACAAATATGAAAAGATACCTTNAAGCTATTTGTCTTAGAGTCGGCCTGCTTTACCGAAAGGAATCATCTTGTAACTATGAGGTTGCTGGCTTATATCTGTTGCAAACATCACCCAGCACTATTATCTTTCCTTACTGCAGTGTTTTGTGTTGCAACACCATTACAAATATGAAAAGATACCTTTGTTTTGAGTCTCAAATAATAACGTATCTGAGGGAAGACAGAAGTTCTTCTTACTGCAAGCTGTCAGCTTTCTTGAGGTTTAAGGCTTTTAAAGTGTTTCTAGTCTTTATGGCTGCAAAATATGTCTCAATATGAGCGGAGTATAAACTTAGTGCTCTGTCCTTGTCTGGAGGCAAGGAAGAGGTAGCTCCCGTGCCTTTTTCACTGCTGATCTTTTTGATAAATAGAGCTTTGTCCTTTTCAAACTTTTGCTGCAAAAGGCAAACAGTACTAGATTAGTGGTTTTCAAATGGAAGTCTGTCAATTGTTGGTCAGAGTCCATGAGGGCATGACAGTGGCCTGCAGAGCTGGCTTACTTCTTTCATGTTGTCAGTTAAGTGAGAGTATGGGTCTTAAATTCCTTGGATTTACAATTAGTAATCAACAATCCAAAATGTTTAAGGAGCACAGAGGTAGACACTGGAGTGATTCACTGGGAACAGCTCTAAGAACCAAGAGGTTGATGCAGTGATAGGCTGGCTAAGTTGGCCGTGCAATGGCTTGAAAGCGACCGAAGGAATGCAGTATCAGGAGGGAAGAGGCAGGAGAGAAGAGCCAGGATCTTGTGAGGGGAAAACTAGAGTGAAAGGAAGAAAGAAGGTGATCATCAAAAGTTTCTTGATCAAATGAGAGAAGATTGCATTGTTAAGGAATGATCATGCAGGTTAGAAAGGACCTCAGGTGGCATCTACCCTGACCTTGAGCTGAAGCAGGGAGAGCTCTGAGGCCAGGTGAGGTTGCTTGGGGCTTTATCCAGTCAGGTCTTGAAAACCTCCAGGGACAGAAACTCCACCGCTTCTCTGTGCAGCCTGTTCCACCACTTCACTGTCCTTAAGGTGAAAAAGTTGTTCTTTGTAAAAATGATGAAACGCCTGATTCAGTCCTCCTCATACTGAGCAGTTAGTGCGGTGGCAGGGAGGAGGAGGGGAAGGCATCGCCTTTCTCCCCCTGGCCCTGCTGGAAGCCATGTGGGGCATGGTGGTGACCATGGCAGTGTCTCTGCTGGGTGCAGGTTTAGGAGAAGAGGCCATGCAAGCCAGCCTAGGTGGTAGATTCAGTACTGCAGTTACTTAAAATACAAATTGAGCCCCTCTCACTCTGTGGATAAATATATTTCATTAGTTAGGTTCCTTAAAATATGACCTCATTAGCAGGAACCTGTGATGGCAGATCCCAGGTCCGGAGGGGAAGCAAATACTTTTCAAGTGCTGCTTGTAAGCAGCATATTTTATGGACTTTGAAGTCACATAATAACTCTCTCTATACTTGACAAATATTGAGTGTATTTGCAGCTGTACCGGGATTTTGCTGAAGTAAATGCGACTTTTCCCTTTTGCACTTACTCTAATGAAATATTCCATAGTTGCAGCTGTGGTATAAGCACCTCAAAGCTACTCATGCTGCTAATGGAGCTCACTAGATAACATAATTATACTTAAAAGCTTTTGCTTAGTCTGTAGCAAGCACATGTTGGAATGCACTGGTTAATTATAATTTGCAATGTCTCAAGCCAACAATGGATGGTGGAAGCGTATTAAGGTTTTAGAGGGAGATTGCAGTAGGTGGGTCACGAGTAATGTAGAAATTCTCTGCATCCCCAAAACTCAACACTATAAAAAGGGGTATTTTTGGTATGTAGACACGTATTGATATGGTGATAGCAAACTCTTTGTTGCTAAGAGTCTGAAGGTTTCTATGCGATCAGATCTTAGAACGAGTAGTAATACAAAGTGAAAATCATGAACTTTATTCTTTTAAAGATGTGCCTTCAGAACATGGGCTATTGACCTTAGTACAGGGAAGATGCTCCAGTGTCTTTCTTGTTAATGGGATGTTCTTCCTTCTCGCGTACTATAGCCAGAACAGATATCTGGGTCAAATCCTGACATTAATGAAATCACTGGCAAAACTCTGATCAGTTTTGATAGAGCAGGGATTTCACTGAAGAAAACATCTGTTTGTGTGAGGAGCTTTTATCTTCAAGGGCCAAAATGCAAAAGATACAGAGGAACTTGTAAGAGACGCAATTAAATGAGCAGTCTTTCCAGCTTTTTATTTCAAAGCGATAGCTAGTTTCTTGCTTCAAACTATTGAATCAATTATAAGAACTGAAAAAGAAAACCCACAAATTCTTTATTTTTTTAATAATATATTGCAGTTGTGCTGGGAGAAAACCAGTGCTTTCCCACCATCTGCTGTTTGCTAAAGAGAACAGAGTGTTTTGAGGACAATAAAGCTCACTTGGGTTTGTACTGGGAGCCCTAATATTTACATATATTACCTATCTTGCTTTCCGTGTTTCAGTGATTATTTGAATTTCTTATCAAAGTAATAAAGAAACAAACCAAAAGAGAGAAAGATGCCAGCTGATAATACTACTCTGATAACATGTAATTACCTACTGGCTAACATACTTTGGGGAGAGGAATTTGGTATTAAGCCAGGGAGCCTGGATATCTGGAAAGACCAGAGAAGTAGATTCCTGACTGATAAAAGCAGTCAGAGGACTGCCAGGAGGATTTGTGGCAGCTCACGCCAGTTGCAGATTTCTCCCAGCATTGCTTTTCCTTAAACCGTTGTTAGTTTGCCGTGACCTCCCGTGGAAATCTCTCTGCTCCTTCGCCCTCCTGACATCTCGTCGGGTGACTGTTTCTCTGATGTCTGCTTGGCACCAAGAGGCAACTCCATCTGAAGCCATCAGCACTTGACACGGCTCTGTGGAAAAGCGCAAGCAGCCAAGTAGCTGCTCCAGGTAGAACATGCTTTTGAAAATGCAATATACTCTTTTTTTCTGATTTTTATTAATATGTCGGCAAAGTGGCTGTGGCACTATGTAATTAGCTCAAAACGCACTTTGGGATGTTCTGATTAAAAACATTTTTGTTCTGACTTCTACCTTGGAGTGCGTTTTTAAAGCATTTTCTAGTTGCAACCATAAGGATACACCCAGAAGGCCTGGCCTCTGCTTTTCAGACTAGCAGGTATTGGTTTTTTCTGTTTTACAAGACCACGGAGTATATTTTGCTTTCAGATAAAGGGATCAAAAAGGAAAGTGACTGACTGTCAGTTTAGGCGTTGGATTCAATTTCATATTTCAGACTTAACCTGTTGCATCTCCTTCCCCTCTCGTCTCCATGCAATGTTATGCCTAGCAATGCTAATCCCTTTATGAAGAAAGACAACTCACAGAGATAACCTTTGGTCTAGCCTTTTTCTTGCATGTCCGGTCACATAACACAGATGTCTCCATCAGCCAGTCCAGTCCCCACAAGACCCTACACAGTCAGGAACGATAAGGGGTTTTGGTTCTGGTGCCGTCTTTGTTCTTTCTTGAAAACAAACTCTGGGTTTCCCTGGCCTTTGAATTACAGAGAAGAAAGTCAGGAAGATTTTTATATACCTGTTCTTTGTCTGGTATGAACTGTTGTTTGCTAGAGAATAACTATAAACTTAAGCAACTGGAATCTTGGTGATAAATTCGCTCTTCCAGAGTGTTGTTGGTTTGCTGCGAATACCGATTCTGTTATCAATATTTGGAAATACTTTTTCCTCTTTTTTTTTTTTTAATCTTTTGAAAGTCAATCAGCCAAGCTCTCGCTATCTGTTAAGAGCAGTGGAATACCAGATTGACAGAATTTTCCCGTATTGATGCCTCCTTCCTTTTGTGGATATGAAAAAATGGCATTGCCTAAACAGAAAGATAATGTGTAAATTGACATGGAAGACAGTAAAGTGTTGCGCTTGCAGGGCAAAGAGCGCTTAAAGGAGTTTTATTACGTGGAATGCAGTGTATTATGCTACATATGCCGGTTACAATTTTCTGTAGTCAGGTGAAAAACTCATTATTTTTAGTATATCTTGGAGCAAATCACATCTCACAGAACTGGATAATGATTAATCTAACTTAGTCTGATGCTGTCAAGAAATCGATGTGAATTAGTCCTGGTTGCACGAGATGCTGTGCAGACAGCAGAGCAGAGGAGTTAGGCTGCCTGAGCTGAGCAGAGGGACCTGAGCGTGGCAGAGCAGGGTCAGTGCTGGGCGTGCTGTGGGGCTGAGGGGTGGACGAAATGGGCAGTGCCTGGGGCAGGGGAGTTTGAGTCAGGGGTGGGGAAAAAGGACTTCCCTCTCCTTTTGGACCCAGGTTGAGCTGCTCCATCTTTAGGCCTCCACTCAGCTCCTTCAGGACTTTTCTTCCTCCAGAGATGGTCCCGTGGAGGAAAGGATGCTGGTGCCCCCAGCCCTGCTGCCTGTGCCTTCCCGGGTCTCCCCCATTATTTGGAGTCTCTGGTTGTAGCTTTTCATTCATGCAGCAGCATAGACTTTCTGCTTTTCCACTTAGCCTATCATCACTGTATTAACAGCTGTAGAGCACACATTGTGCTCTGGCTGTAGGAGAGTCAGTAACAGAGGATGAATACAAATTGCTTTGTAATGACCCAGCAAAGTGATTTGCCACAATACCTGTTTTAACATAAAGTGCTGCTAATAATTTTCCTCTTTGCGATTATGTGATGCAGACAATGACTAATGAACATGCCGCTTTCTCTGTTGCCATTATTGGCGGTGGGAGGAGGAAGGTGGTTGTTGTGACTGCGGGGATGCTGAGCTGGCTTTGCAAGAATTTGGATTCCCAGGTGTTTTGTGAGGAAATGAACAAAAAGAAGAAAGTGGGTTTAATATGTGCAAGTCTGTAAAAATTAGGTTTCTATTATAAAGGCATATTCTCTGTTTAAGAGGTAGGTAGACACATGTGATTAGATAAAGAGATATAAAGGGCTTTTATTTCTCACTGTCATCAAGAGACTTAACTGTCCCGTTGGCAGGAAAAACTTACAACACAGTTCACTGAAATGCGTTCAAACCCAGGAGTTCACAACACAGATTTCTATTATCAAAATAACTACTTTAAATATAAAAGGAGCTGCCCCTAGCGCGGTGCAGTAGCTGTGGTGTGGGTCAGGTGTGGGAACGCCGGCTCTGCTTTGATCTTCTTGAGGTGAGGGAACATTTTTCCTGGCTTACGGTAACAGCAGACCTTTCTTGTCTGCTGCCATGTTTTGAATCACAAAGTTTATAATGGACTATTTTTACTTGAGTTAAGACAAGTATAATAAAATACTTAATGGTTTACGTTTCTATGACACATGGATAAGCATTTTGGAGCTACGTACTAGTTTTAGAGGCACGTTTCCTATGAAGAGTTTGAAATTGAGAGTGGGGATTGTATAACCTGTCTGGAAAACAGTTTTAAGCAGAGTTTAACGCAAAAATAAGATGGGTGAGCTTAAGAATACAATACAAGAATTATTTATAAGTCACACTTTCAGGCTTTTTTATGGAAAGTCACATGATAAATCGGAGAACTGATTCCTAATAGCTGTGTTGCAATCCGAGTGCAGTCTGGTTGGAGCGATGTTACAGGTCTGCTGTGCTACAAACCCATTGGATTTTGCTGATTTAACTTCCTTGTGGCCCTGCATGAACACGAGGATATTTTATTGAGATGAGTTTACATGATCAGGCCTCCAGATGGAAAAAATTTGGTTGTTCTTGTGTGCGTGGGTAAACACACACATTGAAGTTTACAAGCATGGTAATATAATTATCAGGAATATAAATACATGCTTTTCTGTTTCATTGTTGTCACTGTATTTACAATGATGTACAGTGCTTTTTGCCCTTTGGTAACAGCATACTAAAATTTTGTATCGCGGTGTTCTCCGCCTTCGGTATATTCTCTGTGTGTGGTGGGAGTGTGTGTGTAAAGGAGATTAGGTAACTATTTAATACAATAACAAAAGCGGTACTTTGAAAGCTTTGCAGTGGGCATGACAAGAGTCAATAGATGTAGTGAAAACAGTACCATGCTTGTTACAATACTAAATCAAAAGTACATGAGCAATTTCTTGATTGCTGGCTGTCCTAACCCTCTTGCTTGCAACTGAAGATGTGTTGTGCAATGCTGATGAGCATGATGGAAACAAAACGTGAAGAAAAAGTACAAAAGATAAAGAGTCTAANTACTAAATCAAGAGTACATGAGCAATTTCTTGATTGCTGGCTGTCCTAACCCTCTTGCTTGCAACTGAAGATGTGTTGTGCAATGCTGATGAGCATGATGGAAACAAAACGTGAAGAAAAAGTACAAAAGATAAAGAGTCTAATTTCTGCCCTGTTTACGTAAAAACTCTGTGAGCCTGAGGCACAAAGTTTATTTATACTGGAACAGCGTGTGGCCCATGGGTTTTAAACAAGAAAGGAGAGAGCAACTTTTGTCATTCCTTCACAAGTTCAGATGAGTTGAGCCTTCTAGTGCACCAAGTCAACCCTGCTGTGCACAGCTCGCTCTCTGCTCGAGTGCAACCCCAGTCTAACCTGATGGAGGAAAAAATGGATTTGAGAGCACTTAACCACGAGAGCTCGTTGTGCTACAGTGGCACTGTTAAAAGTTCTTCCAGTGAGTGTACATCCACAGCTGGAGCTGGACTGAAAACACGTGCTAGGGCTGATTGCATAGCATTACATTGCACTTCAGGAAAAAGGCATTTCAGGCTTTCAAAGTATTTTGATTGCCAGAATAATATCTTACTGGCCATACTATATACCTCGAGAAGTGATACATAATTGCTGTAAAATCTTGGGGTTTATGTGCTTACAACTGGGGACATGTTTGGGTGTTTGTGTTCTGTCTATGTTTATTATCTCTGTTTATCTGTATCTGTTACAGTTCTGAAACACATTCTTCCTATTCAGATTTTGTGCTTGTGGTCTTCCAGCAGGAGCTTCCTGCATGTTCCAGCCCACCTGAAAGGGTCTTTTACACCAGAAGTTTCTAGTGCCATCCTAGTGGTGGAGTGCAAATTGAAGACACTTACTTTCTACTGCTAAGTTGAGGCTCATCCCTTTTCACCATCCCTGTTAGACATATTTCATACTGTTATCAAAATCACTGTGTAGACTTAAATGTAGCCTTCAGTTATGCAGAACAACTTTTAATACTTTTGAGTTTTGGAACTTTTGGTGATTGGCCAGTTTAATGCAGTAGCCCTGAAAGCTGATGATAAATGCTTTGCACTTAAACTGAAACATATGCTTTGTGAGTATGAAAATAAGAAAAATCCTGGTTTGTACATAAGTGTATTTGTATTCGTACATAATGTGCACCACAACTTGCAGGTTGTGATTTCCACTCCATTATTGGGCTTCTTCCCCACCTTAGAATTCATAAATAACCATTGTAAAATGGGAAAAGATGGGGGCAGACTGCACGTTGTATGTCAGCTGTGGTTTCTGTCTTCAAGTTTCCGTCTTCAAGATGACTGTATGTTTACGCTTCAAAAACTCCATGCTTCAGAGCATGTTGTGGGAACGTGTCATGTTTCATACAAAAGTTGAGGAGAACAGATTTCCATGTGCAACATTTTATCAGAGGACTAATAAAGATATTGTATTTCAAAACAAAAAAAAACTGGTAAGGTGAGGAAATTCCTAGTCGAGCGAGCAGTCAAAAAGCTCATGGTCAACTGTCACGTTGAGGATAACAAGAAATACGGCAGGCAATGGGTGGTGGAGCAGGGATGCTGGTGCCTGTGGCACTAAGCCGTGTGGGCTGGTTTCTGACCTGTTCTTTGTTGGATTTACATGATGTGTCAGACTGAGGACTAATTAGGCTCAGAGCAGGTATTTGCTTTTTGCTGTATATCTGTCGCATAAATGTTGGGTTTTTTAGCACAGCACACACAGTGAGGGATCTCGACCACAGAAGCTGTTTGTGTTCCTGCTTTCCCTGAGGTTGCTTGCGATTTGCCACTGATTTTGGTGGAAGTAAGAGCAGGCTGCTCACAGGCTGCTTGTATCTTTTGAAAAATGTTGACAGCAGAGGCAGCTCCAGGTACTGTAGTGAAGATGCGCAGGCACTGACCTCCCTGCATGTCTGGAGCACTGGTGTGGCTGCGGTAGCAGCTAGAAAACTCTGTTCCCCCATGGAACGTGGTTCCTTACATCTGTCTGTTTTCATTTCACTGAAGAAAAAGGGCTGAGTAAAGGCAGATTTCCTGCTGGTGGGGCATGTTGTGAATCTCCGTACATGGCACATTCTTTGAACGTTTTTCTCTATGTTTTTACGTACCGTACTTCTCTGAAGTTTCTCAGAGTTCATGTTTTCCTTATGGAGGAAATTCCTAGTGTCTCTTCTTAATTATCTGAATTTCTCTATCAGTGCTTCAGCTTCTAGTGGAAGTTCCCATTTTACTTGCTGCGCGTTGTACAAATAAAAATTGAATGATGCATATTTTTCATTAAATTTTATTTTATGATGATGTGTCCTGTTCATTGTTTGGAGAGGTTTGAGGGAAAAGTCTGTTTTATTGCTTGTTTCGTAAGTGGAGACTTCTCAGCTGTAGGTAGTGGAAAATGATTGTCAGTCCTTAAAAATTCTGTTTTCCTCATTAATTACTGCTACCTTTATTCTGAACGTTTTGCAATGAGGCATGAAATGGAGTCTAATCCTGTGTCAGCCCTCTCCACTGTGGTGGTGTGTTCTGTTGTGTACTGAATTGAAGGGATACTGGGACACGTTGGCTTGGTGAGGTATATTGTTTCTTGCTCAGCCTAGATCCTGCAATGTGTTGTTTAGATTTTGTGTCCGGGAGTGAGTACGTACGTGCAGATGGATAAAATTTGTAAAACCTTAGCTTTGCATGATAGCTATCTAAACTCAGGAAGTTAACAGAACGTAAGGTCAAGGACTTAATCAAAATACTGGCATGACGATGAAGAGTTGCTTCATACTGCATATGGTATGTGTTAATGCATAAATGAGAATGGAAAGGGATGGTTCTGCATATCTTTGTTACAGACCTATTCGTGATGAGTCTCCTTGGGTTTGGTCAGTGTGGAGATCCAGTTCCTAATTACCAAAGCTGAGAGAAAAGAAAGAGGTGGCTGTTCGCAGTGTTGCTTTTTCTTTCTGACAGAACGGTATTTTCTTCAAGTAATCTTTGCCAGGTTACTTGTGGTTTTTAATCCTCATCTCAAATGTACTTAGAATACAAAAGATTGTACAAATTTTCATTTTTCCTCTGCCAAACATAATTACAACTACTGCAAAGTGCTTACAGATAATTACTTAGTTTTAAACTGCCGTGAAGAAGAGAAGGGAGGGACGGAACAAAGTACGTTAGCTCCTCTCTGGCCTTTCTGCCTGTCTTAGGTAGACCTGTTGCTGTGTGGGTTTGAGCAATTAAAAAAAAAAAAACTTACATAAAAGCAATGAGGGTTTTTTCTACAGACTCATGCCTCTCTTAGGAAAATATCTCTCACATAAAGAGGAAATGGAGGATGACAAAGGATAGAGGTGTAGTGACTCAGTATCCTGAAGTGTTTTTCTGTGGCTAGAAAAGTGAAAAGAGAGTCCCAGCCAAGAAGGGTAACTTGCAACTGTGAGGAAAAGGGATTTAGGAGGATCATGTGAAAGGAAGAATTGCCGCCTTCACGGCAGGAAGTGGCTGGAGCACGCACCGGGACCTTGGCAGGGGAAGGTCAGCACGCAGGTTGGCTTCAGGGAGGCCCAGAGGAGGTGGCCGAGCGCTGTGGATGGGCAGGGAGCACGTGGGAAGTAAATAATGGAGATTTAAGCCTGGCTCAGAAATAACAGGACTTGCTGCAGGCTCTGAGTAGGGATATCAGAGGGCAAAGTAAGCCTTTGTGTCTTGTTGGTTGCACCTTGTTTTGTTTTTACTTAAAGTCAAATACAGACTATAGCTGGGTAACCGTTGATGTGCATATGAGTCATGTAGAATTACGCCATTCAGGTATTGCCAGCAGATGCTTTGAATGGGTAATTTGTAGCAGAGGGCTTCTTAGCTAAAACAGGCTGAGGATGAGAGCACGATTTGCTGTTTTGCTAGAGAAAGTCTGACACCCTGACTCCCTGTTCGCACATAACTCGTTCTGAACCAGCCTTTGCGTTTCGTTTTGTGCCTATCAAGCTTTGAAGAGATCTCCACATCTGAAAACCTGTGATTCTCCTTTCTCCTTGAGAAAGCCATAAACCAGAATCTTTGTTTCCCTTCAAGTCCTGGTTCTTTGCGCGTGAGGCAGCTTATTTACTATACATCCTTTGATTTGAAACTGATAATGGTGAGAACCGTGAAAAGTATTGTAACATCTTCCTTTTGCTCAGGGAGCTCCCTGCTGGTTTTGTGGCGCTTCAGATGCGTCCTGGTACGTAGGTTGTCCTGCCACTCTTGCTGGCTTCATGGTTTGGTGTTCTCTGGGACTGCAGTCTCCCCTTTCATCTCAGAGCCAGGGTCTGTGAGCAAACTCCTCCCATCTGAAACTTCTTCTCGTGTTACAGTCGCTTTTGCGACCAGGTGAGATGTTTTTCTTTGGCATGACAACTCTCCTGACAAATGGTTAGTTAGCAGGATGTTCTCCTTTTGATGTTCGAGCTGCTATGCATAGAGAAGTTGCTCAAGTGAGAACTAAGCTTACCCTTCAAGTTCAAGTGTCTTTATCTACAATTGTTATCTTTCCACCTGTGGTTCAGGGCCTTGGGTCGGTCAGAACCAGCTACTGGGTTTCGTAGAGACACACAATTTTTTGTGAGCTTTATTGACACGGGTTCTGCCTGATCCTGCTTTTTATGTTCTTTTTACCCATGTGTGGTTCTTCAAATTGTTTTGTGCTTAAGTTCAAGGTGCATCTCTGCGATGTGCAACACTTGAGTAGTGCATTCAGTCTCCAGTAAAAACAACATAGAATCATAAAGTATCTGAAGTTGGAAAAGACCTGTAAAGATCACTGAGTCCAACTCCCTGCTCCTCACAGGACTACCTAAAACTAAACCATAAGACTAAGAACATTGTCCAGACGCTTCGTGAACTCTGACAGGCTTGGTGCCGTGACCACTTCCCTGGGGAGCCTGTTCCAGTGACCGACCACCCTCTCAGTGATGTCCTAATGTCCCGTCTGAACTTCCCCTGGCGCACCTTCGTTCCATGTCCTCCTGTCTGTTATCAGTGGGCAGAGCCACTGGACTGATAGCACCCGCGGGTTTAAGCCCTTCCTTGAAACAAGCACATAGCATCCTGCTTATTGGGGAGCTCCTGTAAGTAATTAATGGTGTGTTACCCCTTCAGAGAAAGATGTGCTTGAAACACCAGGGAGATATGGCAACCACACAGTTACTCAAGCTCAGGCTCTGTAGGATTTGCTCTGTAGGTAAGCAGAAATATTTCTCTTTTATTTGGGTAAGAGGCCCATTTAGCCTAATTAGGAAGCACTTTGGCAACGATGAAGCAAATACGAGCGCACAGGAACGCAAAAAGCCCATCTTCACTGTACACAGATAAAGGGAAATGAGCAAATAAAATACGAGATCCCAGAGTAGAAAGGATTATAAGCTGGCAAGAGATGGAGTTCTTATTGCTAGGTTGATATCCCTAATTGATATAAACATGAAACCCTGTGCAGTCTGTGGTAGTTAAAAGATACGCATCTAGATAATATTTAAATAGATTCTTGCATTTTTAAGACCCACTGGAGTGTAATTGTATTCAACTTAATTAAATGAACTGAAGCCCCCTGATAACTGTGCATTACTGCTCCTAAATAAAACACTCTCCAAAGAGACTTGAAGACGCCTAGTTAAGGCGATAAAAAACCTGAGCGCAGGGCCATGAAGTTTTGCATGAGCAGCTTTATTTTTAGTTCATCTGTATGCCACCTGCAGTGGTTCAGAGTGTGTAACAGTGCCGCACCTCTGCTAGAGTGAAAAGCTGAGGCTTCACTTAAGTGCTCCAGGGCAGAGTCAGTCTTTCTGGTTTTACGTTATTTGTGTGATTGCGGGGTGTCTATTTAAGATAGTTTATTAATGCCACCAGACAGTGGGAACCTATCCGTGCCTGTGCCGGCAGTGGGCACGCAGTCCCCGCAGAAGTGAGGGTTTGCGAGGGGGGAGCGCGGGCAGGCGAGATGGGCGGCATCGGTGATGGGGGAGGCCTGGGTGCAGCTTGCTTACAGGAGCTACAGGAAACCATTTCTGCTGCTGCTAAGATTACATGGGGAAACATGGATTGCTGCCATGCTCAATTACGGTTGTTTCCTTTCCTGGTAAAAGGCGGCCAGTCAGGAAGCAGTAGGAGTGAAGGCGAGCTTAGTCCCTGGATACACGTAAGCGTTGGGTGTATCCTCCACATTGCAAGCTGCTGAATTTCTAGTAGGGGCAAAAAAATAGAAGAGTAGCAGAGTTTAAGAAAGCAGTTTAAATGTCGACGTTCTGGTTTTCCACAGCTGACAGGTAGGCTGCCCCTTGCGCTCGCAGCCGTGAATCAAGGGCCGTGCCTTTGGGGCGCACAGTACCCTGTACCGCTGCGCAAAGCAACCAGGATAACAAATTTCTCTATCTACTCCCAAACGCACCTTGGCGTGCGGAGCAGTATTTTTTCATGCTTTAGAAAACTGGATTTTGGGATGAAGGCAGGTACTCCGAGACTTCCTTTCCCCTTTTCCAAAACCTGCATGTGGATAGCAGGAGCGTGCCTGTCTCTTGGAAATTAGGCTCTTAAATGGCACATGGAGGAATAAGTAATTGTGCTTAGNAGAAAATTGGATTTTGGGATGAAGGCAGGTACTCCGAGACTTCCTTTCCCCTTTTCCAAAACCTGCATGTGGATAGCAGGAGCGTGCCTGTCTCTTGGAAATTAGGCTCTTAAATGGCACATGGAGGAATAAGTAATTGTGCTTAGTGTCGCACCCAGCTTCATAATAGCATAGCAGCATTTTTAAATATCGAGTTGCTCATTGCTGAGCTGGGTGCTACGTGAATGAAGGCGCTGTGCTGCCCCATAGCTCTTGCCATGTAAGTGCAGATGAGGTGCTAGGCTCGTCCAGCCAGAAGAAACCTGGGGCGACTGCATCCCCGCCGGGCTTTCCTGGGTGCTGGCTCCTCTGCAGAGCGGGAGAGGGCTGTGCTCTCTCCTCTGCTCTCCGGTAATTGCAGCTAAGGGGAAGGTCCTAGTGCAGGATTCAGCTGCTGAGATGGTGAGAAATTCGGGAGGGTGTGGAGGGCTCTTCTTCTTTATCAGTGCATCCCCAAAGCCAGTACTGTCGGATTTCAGTGGGCAGGAGGAAGCTGCGGTCCTTAGGGAGAGCCAGGCAAGAGAGCTGTTCAGGATCTCAGACCTAGTTTTCAAAAAGCACGGGGGGAAAAACCTCAAACCCAGAGAAGTAGAAATAAAGAGGCAAGGAACACACAGGGGTAGGTACACTGAAGGAGCAAGCTGAAAGGGGCAGGGGGAACAGAGAAAGAAGGATAAGAAGTTTGAGTGAACTTTCCTTTTTCTGGGCAAGGTGTGTCCTGCTTGTGCCAAACTGTCCTGTTGAAAAGCATAGCAAAGTTTAAGATAAAGATGTTTTTTCTTACTACCACGATGCTTGGAAAAATATGAGTAGAGGGGAACAAAGGTCAGAGTAGGTATTTGCTGCTCTCCATTTTTATGCAGCACCTAGCACAAGGCAGAATGAAATACCATCTCTTCCACAAAGAAATTACAGATTGTAAGCTGCTTAGTGTAAAGGAAAAAAGAAAAATAAACATTTTATAAGCCACAACAAATGTAGTGCATTTTATTTGGAGAAACTATTTAGGGACCACCAAACTGGATAAATAATTATTTTACTAAACAAGCAGTTGTTTTGCCTTGGGTAGTGTGGTGGAAATTATGTGTATGCCCCTTATGCATACACCCCTTAGGAGCCTGTGTATATTGTGTCTCGGGCAAGAGTTAACTTGCGTAGTAAATATGTAGGATGTAGGCTGCAATAAAGGTTTTACTGTTGTGTGTTGATGCAATAGAGATTCACAAATCAAAGTTTAGTTTATGATGTTGATAAGGTGCTTCATTTAAAGGATAGCAGGATTAGGTTAGAATAAAATCCCGTATAGGAGCAGAATATTAGTGTACCAGTAGATGGTATTAATATTTTAGATGTCGTTCATGTATGGAGGTTGACTTACAGACAAATGTAGTTGCGAAACCAGTAGAAAAATAAATGCCTATTCCTAAAATAAAATCACCCTTTGAATACTTCTCAGCATACTCCTAAGAATATGTTCATAGTGAAACCCTTATTTTACAGCAGTTTCTGACTTTTTTTCCTCAGCTGAAAATGAAACCGGAATTTCATACAGTGGAATCATTGTTAAATAGGGTTTCAATGCTTTTTGGTTCATTGACTTAGATTAGTGCATTTTGTTGTTTTATTCTGTTTGACTAATAGGTCCATCTATGAGGGAATGCCCCTTAGTGATTGTTGGTATGAAGTAGAAATCAGTTTTAACTATGCGTTTTGTAGTAAAACTGGGACGTAAACATGACCAAAGTTTGCTTTCTCTGAATCTACCACGCAATTTTATTGCCTTGGGAAGTACTTTAAACCACACTTGCTGAGCTTACGCAGTTGTCCTGAAATACTGTTGTCTTCTCAGTTTGTCTTTAAATACCCAAATTGTTTTTTTGCTTTACGCGTTTTCTGTTTGTTCTTTTCAGGCTGCTTTTTTTAATGACTTGCTCACACCTCAGTCATGTAGACCCAAACCATCACAGAAGATTTGTTTTTAACGTATTGTGTTAGTACTATATATAAAGAAAATACAGGAATTTTAGTGAGACCTGTTGCCGTTTGTATGGCCAGCTCACTGAGATAAAGATTTATTTAATAATTTACTTAAGATGTGTGGCTTTTGCATATCTATTTCATTAGACTCTAACTTAACTCAAACAGGAAGCCACCCCACAACATATGCTGAACTTCCTGATTCTGAAACAAGAAATTCATCTCCATCTCCTTAATGGTGCTTTAATCACATATATATTCGTTTCTTAATTCTTGCCATTCTTCTGTTTACCATTTGCTTCTACTCCAAGTGTGAGGATAGAAGCCCTCTGCAGCTGGTGTGCGTGAAGAGACGCATTTCCACTCGGTTGGAGAAAAAGTCTCAGCAAACACAGTGTGTGAAAGGAGGACGCAGCGAGAGCGAGAGAAACAAAACTAATGAGAGGTGACATCAGGTGCAGCTATTACATGGCTTAAGGAGTTGTTAATTTATTCAGCTTTACAAGCTGGTGATGATAGCCTGTGCCTGACCACTGACCAGCCAAATGGGTAGTGGTGGCCTGGTGGGTATCAGAGCAGGCAAGAGTTTTGAGTTACGTTTGGATGAGCTTAGTGCAGATCACCTCGGGGAAAGGAGGATAGAAGATAATATACTGTTATTAGGAAAGCTGGACATTAAGGGTGCTTTGAACTAACTTTTCATGAATAAAATTTGCATGTAATCTTGTCTGTCAGGATAATGAGCATGTGAAAGAGCTGGTTCTACTTCTGATAAATACCCACTTTTTACGTATGTTGGAATGTACATTTGCATAGGTGCAACTTTTTCATCAGCATGCACATACAGACACACAGATTTTTATTTTTTACGTAGAGGACTTCCTCAGTTGCATGCCAGGGAGAGGGATTCCAGTATTGTGCTTTCAAATTGATTTTCATTTACAAAGGGAAAACTAAATTACGTTCAGAGTGCGTTTCCAGAGACGCTTTGTTACACCTTCTTGACAAAGACTTCAGGGTTTTACAGTGAGAAGTGAGGGGGGGAAAGATGATGGTGCTGATAGTGAAGGAATTTGCAGAATTTTGAAAAGGGAAAGAGTTTGTATTGATGTAAACATAGGACAAGGTTTCATATATATATTAGAAAAAGGTTACATCGCTGTGTGGTTTAATGTAAAGTTTCTGGGTCTCCAGTGGCTGTGCTCTGAACTCTGGCTGTGTCAGAGAACTGCTGCAAAAGCTTTTCTATTAAGCTGTACTATTGTGCATTCTGCTTATTGTACAGACTAAAACTGTTTTAACTGTTCTGCAGAGAGCTTGACACAGTTTTGTTAGATCTATTTTTGTAACTCTGTCTGTAAAGTCGCATAGCTTAATGACTCAACCCTCAGATGCCATAAAAATTAATGGAAAGTCTTCCATTGAATCGGTCTGATCTGTATGTTCTCTTTGTTCTCGCAGTGTCCAGCTATAGAGAGGTCAAGGGAACCATGACAACCCTTCAGCATCCTTTAAAATAGCTGTTCTCAGTATAAAAATGTCACGACTTCTACACTGAGTATTTTATGCCTTCCCCTGAATATCAAGGCAAGAGCTCGTCTGCCTGGCCTCACGCTTCTGTCTCATTCACATTTCTGACCCTGCTGACTGTCAAGGCAGACTTTGAACCTGTCACTTCATGCATAGTGGAATTGTTACTTCTGCTGAATGGAAGATTGTCCTTTCTGAGGCCTAGGAAAACAAGGGAACATTTCTCTAGCAGCTTATTGGGTTTATTTGTAATGGCGACCATTTTGAAGCTGAGCCAGAAGGCAAAACACCAGCCTTATTCCTGGCAGAAATACGTTGCTAGCAAAGGACAGGTAAGAGGGTCAGAAATGTGTAACAGATTCAATTATGGTGAAGCTCCACAGGTTTTCCTTCAGCTGGCTGTCCCCATTGCACGGGTGGCTGTCCTCATCGCATGAGTCTGTATTACTGTAGCAAATGGAGATGCAAGCCCTAGCCAGAGGGGTACACGCAGACTTAACTCTTCTGGTTTGGAAAGGTTTGGATCTGATTTAAATCTGCCTCCTTAGAAAGAACTGTGGAGGAACATGAAATACAGCGTCTCTCTCAGATTAACCACCTGAAGCCTGAATTTGTGTGTTAGTATATTTTGCAGTGCAGGGAGGTAGGCTGCCAGTCCGAGGTTGCCTGGGAAAGGATGCACAAGTTTCTCGAGCTTCTATGAGCCTGCATTAGGAAAAATACCTAAAAAGGACTGGTATCTTTATTCAAAGCTGTCCCATGAAAATCTGAGCGTCCTTTGCTTTCTAGGTAAGTTAGCTCTGCGTAATTTTGAACGTCTTGTAGGATGCGTGCCATGTGGATTAAGTCCTGTTGAAAACAGTGTGTTTATTAGGCACAAACATGTTTCCCTTCAGCAGATGTACTCATTTCACCATTTTTTTTGGTTCCTCCTCCCTCTTACCCCTCTCCCCTCCCCAAACAAGCCTGTTTGCTCTGGCCCGCATTCTGGCTTTCATTTATGTGCTTCTTACAGCTATCCAAACCAAAGGTATTACAGAAATGCAGGGTTGTGTTCCACAAATTTTTGGTAGGCATCCCTGTTAAGATCCAACTGCCAGAAATAAGCTGCTAATGTTTACAGTGACTCTCCACACAGTAGTCCTGTGTTTCAGGCATGGAAATGGATTTTTTTCTCATCTTGGGCTGTGAAGGTCAAAAACACGCCTTTGCCAGGGCGTGATAGCAAAGCGTTGTGAAAGAGCATATTCCCTTCATCTGTGCCCTTTCCACATACATTTATACTTTAATAGGAAAAAGTCAGATTTTTTTTTTCTCCCAGTTTCTGACCTGTTCCTAACCTCCCAGTTTATGCACGTGCTGTGGCTGTAGCAGCAGTGATTTTTTAAATCAGGAACTTGTATAGCTGCATTGTGTGCTCTGATCTGCATTGCCATGTGCAGATGGAGACACCCATCTGTCTTGCTGACCAAAGCGGCTTGTAGTGTGCATGTCTTTTTTTTTTACATTTTTGAGATTTATGCAGTTAAATTAACGTCACCCAGTGGCTTAGAGAGTGAGCACATATATCTCATAATCAAGTCCTCTTTCCTGACCTTTGTAACACCTGCTAGAACAGGAAGGGGATATGCTGGAATATGCAGCTTTGTGATACATTTTTCAGAATCTGAGATAGAAAAGTCTACACTCAAATAGTTGTATTTCTGGTGACTTTTTCTAAAACTCTTACTCTGCATGGAAATTTATGCAGAAAGTACATATGTTGTGCTAGTGCCTAGGTCCACATGCAGTTTCATGAAATGTGTGCGTTACTTAGCCATGTCCGTTACTCCTCCTTAGCTAATAGTGGAGTTTTTATTACTATTATTAAAATGTATGAATGTGTTTTTACTTAAATGTTATTGTCAGCAGAGCTCCCTGACAAACCGTTTTTCTCCTTTACACTTTCAGATGTCAAATACAAAGGATTCTGCCAGCATGTTAAACTAACTGATGTGCAGTGACCGATAAATCCTAACTTTATAATGTGTCAAATCATTCCAACGTTTCTTTGTAGTCACTCCATTAGCAGGAATCCCAACGGATTCCTTTGGTATTCACATGCATATCAGAACTAATTCTCTGGGAATTCCAGGGTAATTCATCATTTACTCTGTGTTTTATGATGCCAAAAAATGTTGCATGCATATATTATAAGATGGAAATTTAGGAACATCTTTGACAACTGAAAATAGAAATCTGAGATAACTTCTGTCTTCATTAGAATATTTTATTAAATCTACATTTTAGGTTTAACCCTTTAAAACTAGTGGGTTATTTACTTTCCCGGCTGTCAGACTAGTTTGTGGAAGGGTCTCAGGCAGTAGTGAAGTCTTAAGAGAAACATGTTGTTACTTTTTACGAATATATTAAAACATTTCTGGAATGGTATTTCTGCTCAATATTTGTGTTGCTTATGATTTTTTTCCACCAGAGAAGATCTGTGGGATTATGTAGCTGGAACATTGCAGTTTGTATGGCAGTAAACTCAACCAGTGCGAAGCAGTCTTCATGGTACGGCTTTGCTTAACTGTTAGATTTGTAACAAAATGAGAAAAGAGTTTATTGTGAGGTCTTGGCTTTAAAAATATTTCCGACCTGAAGCAGTTAAGAGCACATCAGTAGCTACTGAATTACAGGTACATCAGTAAGAATAAATTTGAAAGCTGTGTCTTTTTTCATTACTCACAGAAGCTGGTTCAATTATGGGGCCTCTCTGTATCAAAATGGGACATAGTGGCACATAACTGAAGGCTTATTATAAATTGCTTTGTCTTATTTTTGGTATCAAATAGCTGTATACTTTTTCCTACCTGTGAAACTAAAATAGCAGTCCATGTTTGTGTAGCCCCTGTTGTTACCAGTATTGGAATCAAGCCCACAAAGCAGGGCTATTAATAAGGAAGAAGAGGAATGAACATACTGATGGGTTTAAACTTTTATTTCTATTACCTTAAAAATCCTCTAGGTTTTGGCTTGCATATGAAAGCAAGAAAGTAAAAGGAACTTAAAGAAAATAAACATTGGCTCTTATTCTTTATGCATCAGGGTGAAATATTTTTAAAATACTATTACTTATGAATGCTTTTATAGTTATATTTTACTAATAATCGTTGGGATTATTTTATTTTTAAAACATTACAGGTAATTCCTTTGAGACTGCGCTTTGTAAGGGAATGAATGACTTCTCAAGCTGGAGCTAAAGTTACGCATATGAATATTTTTCAAATAATTAACTTGAGAACAAAATAGAAATACAAAGCACACTGGTGGTGATTTTGTGTGACACAGTTCAGAACTGTTTGGAGAAGTTTGGGAGGTCAATTGAATAGACAGACAAAATGCCATGGTTCAAAATTCGTCTTCTTATCAGTTGTACTTGCGTTTTGATGATGTCTAAAAGTAGATCCTCTCGGCCATTATCAGTGCAGTAGAAAAATGAAATATCTTATCTTTTTTTAGTTTTGCCATGTTTTTAATAGTACTTGAAGAACAGAGGAGGAGGATGGAAATACTTCAAATTTTATCCCTATGTATAGTTAATATAAATCAGATATACAATCCTTTGTTAGGGATTAATAATAAACATTATTTCCTTATATGTAACATGGGTGTGAAATACTTGCTGTCTTTGGCTCGGGTTGATCTGCGTATGTGTGTGTTTCTGAGCAAAAGCGGTGCTTTCTGGTTACCACATGAATAAGCTCATAAAAGAAGCTCTTTGCCACAGACAGAAATGATTCAATCGTTATCTTCCACTACAACTTCCTGGCGAGCTGAGATGTAAATGCAAATGTTTATATTTTTGTTCTCATTTTTTGAAGCTTGAGGCTTCAGACTCCAAAGCTGTCTGCATCTGGTTAGCAGGTTGCTTGCCGCTTTTGTGGAGCAGTTAACTTGTAAAACTAGCGGCCCTCAGTCTGGTAACCCAGCAAAAGCAGGGTTGCAATGGATGTATTTTTCAGTTACCAATTTCGATCTCTAAGATCTTGTGGTATCTCTGTTCCTTCATCTTTTTTTTTCGGATGTTAAGCTTGCTTGCTTTCACACAGGACTGGTCTTCCTTGGAGAGTTGGTGTGAGCTGTATTTGGAGCACAGCCTCTAATTTGAGTCCCAATCATTGACAACAATCCCTTCTGTCAGTCCGTCAGGCTGGTGCCTGCAGCTCAACTTCTCTGGATGTTGTGGCACTGGCAGACTGGGTCGCTTGTGAATAGGCCTTTCTTTGCTGCCACGTGCTCACTGGTGGTGGGGCCACCCGCATTCTGCAGGCTTTAATTGGGGTGCTGCAATCGAGCTAATTTTGCTCTAGGGACAGTCACAAGCCTTCAGCCTTGTACAGACCACCTTTGGAGAAAAAAAAGCACAGTGAACTGCGTAAGTGAAAAATGAGCACTTGTCCAGCTTGGTCTGTTGTGCAGCGCCATTGCCATCGCATGAGCGGCCTGTGACCGCAGACGTGAGGAGCATGGGTGTGGGAAGGCGTGCGGAGGAGAGCTGGAGCATGCTGCGAGCCTCACTGCGGCTCGGCCCAGCTCTCAGCTGAGCTGAGGTTCGTGTGGTATGTTTGGATATGGAGTATATCACTCAGTTTGAGAGTCATGACTTTACCTTCGCAACTTACACCTGTTTCCGAGCAGGTTTGCTATGTGAAACTTAACGGTTTCCAGAATTGAGAGAAGATGGACTGATAAACAGGCAGATTTCATATTGCTCTAAGAAAATGATAGTTTCCCATCTTGCCTTTCTGTCATTACTGTTTTCAGCTCCTATACTCTTAACCGGCAAAGCTTATCAAGGAATAAACAGGCTCCATCTGGGGAAGATAGACCAAAGTGGGAACTTTTTGTAACCCTTAGAGTGGGATGTTCGTGATGATGGAGTGGCTGGGATTCAGATGTCACGTCGTCTCTTGGGCAGTCATACGGGTTTTCCTATTGCCTGCAGCAGTGAGCAAATGAAGGTTAAGTTTTGGCGTTGCTTTTTCTGTTTGGTGTTCGTTTTCCTCCCCAGCACTCCATCACTAGTTATCCCTACTCAGCGTGCAAACCTTGTGAAAGCAGCTCATTGTGCGTGCGGGATGAGCAAGCACACCCTCAGCCGCTGGAAGTGTGTGCAGTTGCACAAGCAGGTGTGTGGAGCTTGTGGCACAGATGGAGAGTCCAAGTTTCTTGCTCAGCTTGTTTGGAAGTGATGGATGAGGAGGAGGCAGCTGGAGGAAGACGCATGCTTGCTGCCCGCTGAGCGGGTAGCGCTGCTGCTCCAGTAGACAGGCAGGGTAGCACTGTCACACTCTCAAAGGTGCTGTTGCTTTGTCCTTGTAAACTACATACTTGCTTAGTGGTCTGCAAAGTTGTTCGTCCAAAGCTCTGGAAAGCCTGAAGTTCCCAGAAGCGTATTTGCACTAAGAAACCCGGTCTTGTAACATTAAAAACATCTCCCGTTTGAGATCTTTGGCAGGTTGAGAGATAGGAAATACAGTAAAAAATACATCGGTATGTATAGAGGAGGGGGTGTGCATATATATTTGATGTAGTTATTTTGCTTCTGCTGCTCCAACAAGTGACGTGCAAGTTGTTTTCCACCTGTGCTTTACACAGTAGTTTTAAGAAACTGCAAGCTGTGCTGAATTTTGGGAACACGAGCTCTACAAAACTTTCTGTGGAATTTGAGGTAACTGTTGCATGTGTGGAATGACACTTTTAAAAGGTGTGTTTCACAGAGTCTAAGGTTTAACAAGCTTTCACTTTGATTTAAACCGGAATGTTTTTTCTAAGTCTCTGGCAGTGATACTTTGTTAAAATGGAGCTGCCTCTTCAGCACAGTCAAGAACCTGAGAGCAGGACCTTGTACTTATTCACAAATGGCAATAGTTTCAGTAAGGTGAGGTTTCTCATCAAGATATTTCCTCCTAGCTTGTATGCTAAAACTCTGCATTGCAACTTACATATGTTATTAGCATAATTATTTTTAAATGATTGTTCGATTTGCTTGGTTTTTTCTTAATATTCAAGGCATAATCTTATGTTTGCGTTGCCTCTATTAACAGCAGCAATGAAATAACAAACTGCAGTGTATTCTTGTTCATCCCTCAGAAAATGCATGAAGTGTAGATTGCTACCTTTTAAAGAATGTATACAATAATATGTATCCTCTTTCATAAATTAGACAAATAAACAACTTTACTCCATCCCATCTTTTGGACCTGTTTTAAGTGTGTGTGTGTTGTACCAAATAAAAAAAGTTAATTTACCCTGCACACCCCCTCGTCCAGCTCTCCATGGCATACACATCTGAAGTTTGGAAGGATTTCTCATGCCACTTAAAATCCAGCCTATTTTTGGTTTATTTTTTTCCTTATTTATCCATCATTTTAAAAGTATGAATTTTGACTTTAATTAACAGATGATTACAATTAGCTTCCTGGCTATAGCCATTTCATTAACAGGGTAGCAGTACTACCTAGCAAAGCAGGCATTTGGGACTGAGCAAACCATGTTTCTGCCTCCAGTATATCTTAAAAGACCAACTGGCAGAGTGTCTTTGTGGGTGGCATAAACTCGACTGTTAAAGTCACTTGCCTGGAATCGTTTTCAGTCCAGATGATAGTGCTTATGAGAAAGAAATTTAACGTTTTAAATTGCTGCTAGTCATTGTCAAGGAAAGCAGGGCCACTCCCAAGTAAATAAGGTCAGTGAAACATTTGTAATGACTGGTTATTGGGTGAGTGGGCAGCTGCTTGGGAGAACCAGATGGAATATGAATATATGTGGGTGGGAGGGAATTGAGGCAGTAGTGCCTGGGTGTATATCGTTCCTCTGCTGTGTGTTGCTGTCCCTGCCTTCTCTCTCTGTGTAGGAATTAGCAAGGACCCACCTGTTTCCGAAGGGCTACTGCAGTTCCCAGCTGTCCTTGGGTGCTCAGGGCTAAGGATTAAGAGGATGACCCAAGAGCTGTGTGCTGGATGTGCTGCAGGGAGAGGGTCTCCCTCAGAGTTGTAGTGTTACCTTTAAGACAGAATTTTAAAATGTATTGATGTCTTTTCTTTTTCTGTTTCTTTGTCTCCACCATAGGATGGGTCACTGGGAAATATTGATGACCTGGCACAGCAGTATGCAGACTACTATAACACTTGCTTCACGGACGTGTGTGAGAGGATGGAAGAGCTGCGCAAACGGAGGGTTTCCCAAGACCTTGATATGGTATGTAGAGAAGTTATTACTTTATTAATAAATCATTGCGATACATGCCCCAAATGAAAAACCAGTATTTCAGCTTGAAGAGTGCTACCCAGGGAAATAACTATATGTGATTGTGTTCACACGCACAAACGTTTCAGCCAACTCCATTAAACACTTGGAAATTAGCAGGATTATTTTTTTCTAGGTATTTGTTATGATCCATTAAGGCTTGGAGTCTGCATTTCTTAGCTCGTCTTTGAGTACTTCTTGCTTGTGCACATTTGCTTGCAGACCTCAACTCTTAGAGGCAAGACAGCGTCTGACAAAAGCATCGTTTCCTTGCTCCAAGATGCTCCTGGTGTGAGCACAGTGAAACTGTGTGCTGTTTTTTCAATTGCACTGCACAAACTGTGGAAGTATTGCTTCTCAGAACTCCAAGGTGCAAATACTGGTTTCAGGCTCCCAAACATAAGCAATCTTCAATTTTGTGCGCCGTTTTCCATTATTACACATTACAGAACCTGTAGCAGGGGACACTGAGTCACCAAGACCTTCAGGCTGGAAGGGACCTCAGAAGGTCTCTAACCCAACCTTTGGCTCAAAGCAGTGTCAATACTGAATTCAAACCAGGTTGCTCATAGCTTTATCTGATTGGGTTTGAAGACCCCCAAGGGTGGAGGCTTTGCAGCCTCTCTGAGCAGCCTGTTGTGTTGCTTCACTGTCTCCATAGTGAACTTTTCTTCTTTCCTGATATTCTATGAGATGCATCCCATGGCAATTTATACCTGTTGTGTCTCGTTCTCGTGCCATGCACCGCGGTGAAAGACCAGGCTCCATCTTTTTGATAACCTCTCCATAGGTACCAGCAGGCTGCCAGTAGGTCTCCTTGAAGCTGTCTTTTCTCCAAGCTGAACCTCCCAGCTCTTCTTGCAGGGTAAGGGCTCAAGTCCTTGAGCACCTCGGTGGCCCTCCCCGGACTTATTCAAGTTTATCAACACCTGCCTAGCACACGGGACTGCAGAGCCAGAGATGGCTGTACTGCTGTTGACACTGTGTGGGATGCTGCTGGCTGTCATTGCTGCCTGGGTATGCTGCTGGCTCGTGCTAAGCCTACTGTCCTCCAGGCCTTTTCTGCAGAGCAGACTGATCTGTTGCATGGGCTCGTTCCTCCTCAGAAGCAGGACTTTCTGTTTGTCCAAGTTGAATTTCATGAGGTTCCTGCCAGGCTGCTCTGAATGTCAGTCCTGCCCTCCAGCATACTGACTGCAGCCCGAGGTGGGCATCACCCCTTACCTTGACGTGGGTGCCCTCTGTTTCCTCCCCACGTATCTAACAGGATAGGCCTCTGCACTGCTCTGCTTGTAACTGGCCTCCAAGTACAGCGTTTTAAACACTACCCTTAAAGCCCAGCTAGCCAGTTTTTCACCCATTCAGTTGTGTAGACTCCCCGAGGAGTCCCACTTTAGCTGAAACTAATCTATATGCAAAGTCATCTTCATACCTCATTTTTGTTAGGTTTAAGAAGGAACCTTTTAGGAGGCCTGTCACAAAAACATTGTGTTTTCACTTGTTGGACAATTTCCTTACTGTCCTGTAACATTAGTAAATGTATGTCACTACTTAAGGTGTACATACTAAGGTATGTATGTATTACTGGTTGCTGTACTTTTTTCATTGTAAACTTCTTAGTTTTCATAACATTCATAAAGACCTTCTGTGATGGAGAAAAAAGCTTTTAGATCTGCTTTGTTAGGACTTCAGTGTTAAGTTTGTCTTTCCCAACAGTACCGTATGTTTTTACATACAGACTTACAGATATTTCCTTCAAGTCTTGTCTTGCAGAAAACAGGTTACTGAAGGATTTTTTTTTTTTTGTCACTTAAGGTTTTGCTGTGGTGGTAACTTTTGTATAGCACATACAGGAACTCATAACCAAAGTATGGTCAATACCTCTACTGAGGCACAGTGCTGGGGCAGAGCCATTATGGGAGCTGATCACAGTTCTGCAGTTCCTCTACAAGACCAAATCCTTTAAGGCAAGTTTGGGAGCTGAAATTGTGTAATTGTGTCTTCTACCTTTGCTTCCCCAGATCATAGCACTGACTAGCAGCAGGGAGTGGTTTGCATCCTTTCTCTAGCAGCTGTACCTGATGACATGAATCACTTAAGGCTACTTTCTTCTTGGAATTCCCATTTAGCAGCTGAGAGGCTTCCAGAGCTTGTACAGACTACAAACTTCAGTTACACAATTAACAACTGTAGGATCAAGGCAGAGCGTGTCATCTCCTCTGCCACACTGAAGTTTGCTAGTTCCTTCTTTATTTTTAAATGGAAAAAAATCAAATGTATTTTGCAGATGTATTGCTGCCAAAACGCGTTAAACAAAAGGTTATTGCAGGAAATCCCTTTATAGACAGATCCTTGAAGCTTCTGTGCAAAGAAGCTGATGGCACAGAATCATGGTTCTTGTGAAAACCCCTATGCTCAGCATACTTGGTATTCTGGGTAGCTCTTGGCAGCAAAGAAACCCCCTTTCCTGGTGCTCTTGGAAGGCGTCTCCTGTGCTGGGTAATGAAGCATGCCTTATGGTGGGAGAGGACTCCCATTTCGACAGATGGGCCTAATTTGGCTCCCTTCACTTCTGAAACTGCAGAAGGCAGGCTGGGGAAAGCCGTGTGAGCCTAATTAACTCACATCAAAGGTGCAGAGCTTCACGCTGATTTAANAGACGGATCCTTGAAGCTTCTGTGCAAAGAAGCTGATGGCACAGAATCATGGTTCTTGTGAAAACCCCTATGCTTAGCATACTTGGTATTCTGGGTAGCTCTTGGCAGCAAAGAAACCCCCTTTCCTGGTGCTCTTGGAAGGCGTCTCCTGTGCTGGGTAATGAAGCATGCCTTATGGTGGGAGAGGACTCCCATTTCGACAGATGGGCCTAATTTGGCTCCCTTCACTTCTGAAACTGCAGAAGGCAGGCTGGGGAAAGCCGTGTGAGCCTAATTAACTCACATCAAAGGTGCAGAGCTTCACGCTGATTTAAATAGATGTGAGCTAACTCAAGACAGATGAGTGAGTGATTCACTAACTCATTCTGCTCAGGAGAAGCTATAGCCAGAGAAAGTGGCTGAGTAAAAAGACATCCTGGAGGTTCCTCTTCAGCGGCTCTCATATTGAGTTTGCTCACTCTAGTAGTCCAGTGATGACTTCTTGAACTGTCAGGTCAGAGAGGAGATATTGCAGTTGAAAATTAAATTAGTGCTCAATTTTTGCTGTGTCAGTCACCCCTATGATACAGTTTCTGGACATCAGATAGCCATTCTGCTGATAACGCACAAGACTATAGATACTAGCTCGCTTCCACAACAACAGCATCCAAACAGCGCTGACTGCAGGAGAAACTTGCCCTTATCGATGAGTGGGCAGGCTTGATTTAGGTGCACAGGGAGCAGGAAATAGCTGTGTTGACTAGAATGCATTATCAGTGTGATAGAGTAGTATGCCTGTTTATAATCTGCTGTTGGAAAAGGAGTTGGTTTAAACAGCAGATCTGCCAAAGTGACTGCAAAAGTACTAATGTGAAANTCTTATCGATGAGTGGACAGGCTTGATTTAGGTGCACAGGGAGCAGGAAATAGCTGTGTTGACTAGAATGCATTATCAGTGTGATAGAGTAGTATGCCTGTTTATAATCTGCTGTTGGAAAAGGAGTTGGTTTAAACAGCAGATCTGCCAAAGTGACTGCAAAAGTACTAATGTGAAAGAACGGAAGAGTGACTCGTTTGTTGTGGTGTTTTCCCTCTCCTTACAGCTTGAGGGAAGGTAGTATATTTGCAGAGGTTTTGGAATAGTGAATGAGGAGTAATGCTGGGGCAAATGCTAGCTTCATAGCATNCCTTATCGATGAGTGGGCAGGCTTGATTTAGGTGCACAGGGAGCGGGAAATAGCTGTGTTGACTAGAATGCATTATCAGTGTGATAGAGTAGTATGCCTGTTTATAATCTGCTGTTGGAAAAGGAGTTGGTTTAAACAGCAGATCTGCCAAAGTGACTGCAAAAGTACTAATGTGAAAGAACGAACGAGTGACTCGTTTGTTGTGGTGTTTTCCCTCTCCTTACAGCTTGAGGGAAGGTAGTATATTTGCAGAGGTTTTGGAATAGTGAATGAGGAGTAATGCTGGGGGAAATGCTAGCTTCATAGCATATCCCAGATGTGCTATCATAGCAAAATATATGCACCAGATAGCAAATATGTGCAGCCCCAAAATTATAATGCGCTAGTGTTATTGGGCTGCTATTCCAGCCCGGCTTTGCTCTGCTAGCAGGCGTGAGGAGGGACAGTGCTGTCTATATACCCCCTCTTCCCAGCAGTGGAGTGGTGCTGGAGCTGGAGGTGGGCAGTACTTCTGCTCTTCTACCGCTCTACCCCTGCAATGGTCTTCTCCCTCTCTTTAGCAAAGTGCTAGAACAGAGCAGAGCTGATGCGCATGTAGTCCTAGGGCAAATTTCCAGGAGTTTGCTGGAGTGAAGGTTACTGAATCATGAGACAGGGGTACCATAGGATTAACCCAACACCTGCACTGAGGTCAGGTCTAAATCAGGAACAAGAGGGTGAGGGGGGAGTCTCTGTGACAGCTATCTCAAACCTACAGATCCCGTGTGCAAAAAATTTCATGAAGTATTGGGAGTATACTTTAGATTTTATAATCATGAAAGGTCAGGCAATCAGCAGCTGTGATATAGCTGGGAGACTGCAGCTTGGTTTTTGGATGGCAGTTCTGATGTCTTCCTCTGAAACACAGTATGAGTGATAAATGATACGTAGCAGAAACATGAAAGGCCAAGTTTAGGTTTGGAGCTGCTTTTTACTGAATGCTCTGAACAAAGAGAAAGAGTGGGTCACCCCAGGGGTCGAAGCGTCCTCTAAAAGTTGCACAGAGAGGCTGTGTCAGGACGAGCCGTGTACTAACGCAGAAGTGCCTGAGCTGGCAGAGCTTTGCAGGGACATGTCTTTAGCACCAGCTCGCCCAGACTGCTCTTTGTAGTGTTTCCACTGGAAGGACAGAAATATGAACTGTTTATTGCTGCTTCTGTACACTCTGAAATAATTCTAAGCTGTTTGGGACCAAGCGTTGATATCTTGATTGTATATTGTACTTTCTAATCAGCTCTCCAACCTTTCCTATCAGACCATGGCCATTTCAGTCTAGATATCCTGCTCTGGAGTTGAATTTTTTTAAAAAAATCACTTGGTAAAATTGTTTGGGAGAGCAGCATATCTTGTAACAAAACAGTAGCTGCAGATGGAGCTGAACACAGAGTATTTTTCCAAATGGTAGTGCTGTCAAGGATTGTTGGTTGTCCCTATCCACAATAGCCGCTTTTTGCATTTGGAATTTTGCCTCTGTTTTTGTAATGGAGAATGTGCTTAGGTTTGGACATTAATGTTTGTGAACAGCATGGGAGTTGCCCACGTTTCCTAGCATTTGGCCTATTCTTGTGCACCATGTGGTTTTTTGGCTGAGGAGAAACTGCAGTCAGAGCACATATTGTGGATTTTCAGGCCCATGATGAATGTATCACTGGTAATATTGGGCTGGACATCTGCTAAAATGCAGTTATGGCCAGAAAAGTGGCTCTGGGAGGATGGCACCTTGTTACTGCTCATACCTACTTCCTTGGTGTCTTTGGGATCATGTCTGCCTGGCTCACTGACAAAACCAGGTTTGCCTTGCCTGTCAGCAGGGCAGGGCAGCATTGATGTAGCTGTGAAACAGCAAACTGCATTCTGTCATCTCATCCATCACTGACAGCGGCCAGCTAACTGCTGCTGCCAAGGTCTGTATTGTAGCTGATGATCTTGAAGTCAAAGAACAGCTTGAGGTTTTCTGATGGACTCTGACAGCTATGGTTGTGGCACTGAGAATTGCACTAATCTTTTGACTTGTAAATTACATAAATTTAAAATGAATGCCACTGGAAAGCTATAAGGCACACGAGTATACCTTTTTTTTTTCCCCTCCATCCATTTAATTCCTTTCAATGTGTAAAAGGGGAAGTGTTCAGAATCTCTCTGTATACATGGTGCTAAAGTACAGTGCATGTTTTTGACAAATTTGGCTTGCCTAATCCCATGTGTTTTTGCAGTGCCTGCACATGTACACGTGCAAAGTCAGAAAATGGAAATGAATGTAAAACCAAGTTTCTTGCATTGCTCCCCAACATGTATGTAGTCCTCTTAATTCCTGGCTGTGCATGGTTTTGAAAGATGCTCAGCAATCAGCTGTTTGATTACAAATGGAGTTGACCATCTAGATAGTGTTGTCACGTATAAACAGTGTATGTGCAGCAAGGAAGAGTGGAGGAAAAGTGGTAAAAGTAGAATAATTAGTAATTTGAGTGGTAGAGTAATTAGGCTTTAACTTTTTAGTGGTGTATTTGGCTGATACAGTACTGCTGGTTGGTGATATCATAAGACTACTTGAGAAACTAGCCAGCCTTCACTGAAGGAGGCTGAAATACTGAGAACTGTTGCAGTCAGTGATTGATGTGTGTTTAAGAAATCTCTGTGGGAGTTAGCCACTGAAACTGGAGATACGATGCTGAACATCTTTGTAGAGTCTGCATGTGCCTGCCCTATAGCTTCCTCTAGCCACATCTGCTATTCTTTGCATCTTACATGCATTAAAATCTCAGGATCCTAAAATACTACTTATTCCCTACCATGAAATGATGAGCTCTGCTTTGCAAATGCAATACTGGCTGCTTTTAACTTTGTCCTGGGAGGACACCTTTATATCTTTCTGGAACAGGATCCCACTGTTTTGTTTTGTCTTGCTGGCTGCAAAAGGCCCTCCAAAGTATAAACAACATCTGAGTTGGATTAAAAAGGTATCTACAGCACAAAAAAAGAGCTGGAGAACACACAGATAAGACTCCCTAAATTTTGGAGAGTTTCCAAACCTTATCAGGCAGACACACAAAACAAAAAGTAGCAGTAAGAGAGGTGGACTTTCAAGCTTTTTTTTTTTCCTCTCCAGTATAGCTTGAAATAGAGTTTTGCCTGAATATGACGTGCATAAAGTAGATTTACATAGAAAACATATAATAGAGGTTTACTATGTGTGCAGTTTCAGTCTCTCAATGTTTTAGGCTTTATCTTCGTAAGTTACATTCATAGTAATTTTTTTATCATTAGTGGAGCTTTTCAAAGGTAGACACAATGGGAATTCTGGAACAGATGGGCTATTTTTAGTGTCTCATGTATCACACACCAAGACAGCAAAGGCATTTAAATACAGAGCTAGCATTAAGCATGAAAATAAAGCAAGGCTTGTTCCATACACAGCAGAGTGAATACTGTTCTTAAACAGTTCTTAGTCCACTTAGTACTAGCAGACTAAGTAAAAATCTCTCAACTTTCTGTAAGCTGATGATGTCCTGCAGTCTCACCACTGTTTAATAATCCCTTAAGCAAAATCTGTCTGTTTACAGGCAGACTTTATAGGCTGGAGACTCAGCAGACTGCACAGATGTGGTGGGTTGGGTGACCTTATCTGCCTTTCATATGTTTGGAGGGTCCTTGCTTTTTTGGAGCAGGATCTTCAGTTTAACAGTTCTGGTCTTCTGAAAATGTTTCTATTTTTGGCGAAGTCAGTGGTATGGGAAGAACAGGTTGTCAAAGGTAATGGTTATTTTTTTCTGAACTGGCAATACTGTTATGAATAAAATCATATTTATGTTATAAAAGATAACTCACTTCTAGTAGTCTAACTGGTGATTGTGGAGAGGAGAAATTCTCCTTAGTGTTATAAATGTTCTTCTAGCTAGTCTTCATCTTTTAGCATAATTGGTAGTGATTTTCTTGTCCCTTTACATTCAGCAGGACTTTTACTTTGAACCTGAGATCAGTTGAATATATCCTTACTGTGCTGTTCTTTTATCCTAGAAGCAGTGAGTATCTGCTGGAACTGACAGTCTAGATTTGTATTAACTTTGTGATTTAATCTCACCGGAGCCTGAGGACTTTGGCTGGGAGGGGGGAATTGGTTGACTAACTTCGTCTCCCTTTGTGTATTTTTTTTTCCTTTCTCCCCTCTGAATTTAAAAATGACAGCAAAAATGGAAATGTACAGCATCATGCTATCTGGACCATTAGGTAAATTTCATTGCAAAGGACACAATTGTTAAAAAAGAAAGCAAATTAAATTATCATTTAAGAAGGTGCATCTCTGAGGGGAAAAAAAAAGGGGAAAAACAAAACCAACAAGCAAAGAAACCCCCCCACCAAAACACTCAAACTGTGTGGTGAACAGTTTCTGTGGTGTGCAACGCAGCTTGCCATTCACATATTCCTAAATTCCAAAATACCCAGCTGAGTGGCTTTGCTCCGGGGAGGACAGTAATGTGTATTTACTGAGTCAGAAGCATGTCAGACTTTTGTATCGTGTTAGCAATTAAACTAACAGAAGGAGCCTAGCAGGTGTAATGTCTTATGTTTCAATTACTCCTGTGTCCTTCAGCCTGATTCCCCACACAGCCTCTACGTACCCTCCTTCTGTCCCCCAGCCACTGCTCTCCAGTCCACCTATATGTGCTGTGGATGGCTGACGGCAACTTCAGATGTCAAGTAATTGTTGCGCTGCCTTGCACTTCCAAGTCTTTGGGTAGAAGAGCACTACCTCGGGTCCTCAAGGAATAGTGAGGATATTGCTCAAGATAGAGGTCTTGAAGTTAGCAAGGTATTAAAAAACCGCACTTGGAAGAACCGTAACAACCTTGCAGGTCATCAGGGAGAACAAACAGGTCTTAATCAAGAATAAATCAAGAGGATGTTGTGATGAGAATGAGAAACACATCACGAGTATTTGTGCGCATCTGGATGTGCTTTGGAACATCTGTTTCTCCTCAGCAGAAGGGTACTCCTCCAACAAAGATGCCCAGAGGAAAGCAAGCCTCCATCTGCGAATTCAAAGAGGTTGGTTTCTTTTTTTTGCCAGCCTGGCCCTGCTCTTCATGATGTAGGTTCTGATGCTGCACAGCTACTCTCCTTTGATCTCTCCATGCTTTATCTTTTCTCAGTGTTGTGTAGGTTTCCTGTTTCAGCAGTGTCGCCTGAAGCACACAGAGAAATGCTCAGTTTCAAACAAGATGGTCTGTGAATTTGGTATTTGAAGTTTGAAGAGATGTGATTTCTTCAGTGATTGATCAATCCGTTTTCCACAAAATAATAAAAAGGAATGGGTATCAGCTGGAAATCCCTCTTCTTGACTCCCATGTGTCATATCCCTCGTGACTTATATTTGTAAGTTTTCCCTGACAGCTTGGTTTGCAGCTGTATCTTACATAAGGGAATAAAGTAATTTGGGATTACTACATCCACATTTTCCCTGACACTACGTCTTTTTTGGCAGTTTAAGCAAATTGAGTTGGGGAAGGCAATAATCTTATAAAACATATGTGTATGAAAACGAATGGGTAATATTTTGCAAAAGGATTCATAGAATGGTTTGGGTTGGAAGGGACCTTAAAGACAATCTACTTCCAAACCCCCTGCCATGGGCAGGGGCACCACTAGACCACGTTGCTCAAAACCCCCATCCAGCCTGGCCTTGAAC
>VZSC01004583.1:117637-134574 GCA_013398225.1 Steatornis caripensis
TACTCTAGGTGGGGTCTCATGAGAGCGGAGTAGAGGGGCAGAGTCTTCTCCTTCAACCTGCTGGCCACGCTTCTTTTGATGCAGCCCAGGGTACAGTTGGCCTTCTAGGCTGCAAACACACGCTGCCAGCTCATGTTGAGCTTCCCATCACCCAGCACCCCCGAGTATTTCCATTCTCTGCCCGGCCTGTATCTGTTCTTGGTATTGGTCCAACCCACGTGCAGGACCTTGCACTTCGCCTTGCTGAACTTCCTGCCATTCGCACAGGCTCACCTCTCAAGCCTGTCAAGGTCCCTCTGGATGACATCTCTTCCATCTAGTGTGTCGACCACACCACGCAGCTTGGTGTCATCAGGAAACGTGCTGAGAGTGCACTCAATCCCACTGTCCCTGAAAAAAAATAAAAACCAGTGCTAGTCTCAATACTGACCTCTGATGAACACCACTTGTCACTGGTCTCTACTTGAACATCGAGCTATTGACCGTAACTCTGTGACTGTGATCATCCAGCCAACTCCTTATCCAGCGAGCGGTCAATCTGTCAAGTCCATGTCTCTCCAGTTTAAAGACAAGGATGTCAAATGCTTTGCACAAGTCCAGGTAGATGATGTCAGTTGCTCTTCCCATATCCACCAATGCTATAACCTTGTCATTATTCCTCTCAGGCTACCTGTCCATGGTTCCATGCTCTGTAGGCTTCCTTTTTGTGTTTGAGTTTGTCCAGGAGCTGCTTGTCATCCGTGCAGGCCTCCTGGCATTTTTGCCTGACTGCCTCACTCCTGAGCTTGGAGAATGTTGATCTGAATATTAAGCAGGTTTTTTGGCCCCCTCTTCCCTCCAGGGCTTTATCCCATGGGACTCTACCAAGCAGGTCCCTGAAGAGGCCAGTCTGCTCTCCTGAAGTCCAGAGCAGCGAGCTTGATGTGCACCCTCCTTGCTGCCCTAAGGATCTTGAACTCTGCCATTTCATAGTCACTGCAGCCAAGGTTGCCCTTGAGCTTCGCATTCCCCACCAGCTTGTCCTTGTTGGTGAGAACAAGGTCCAGCACAGCACCTCTCCTCATTGGCTCCTCTCACTTGGAGAAGGAAGTTATTATCAACACGTTTCAGGAACCTCCTTGTTTGTTTATGCCCTGCTGTTCTGTCCCTCCAACAGGTATCAGGGTGGTTGAAGTCCCCCATGAGGTCCAGGGCTTGTGAACATGAGGCTACTCCTGTCTGTCTACAGAGGGCCTCATCCACTCGGTCTTCCTGGTTGGGTGGCCTGTAGCAGACCCCCACTATAATGTCACTTGTCCCTGCCCTGCGTTTAATCCTGACCCGTGAGCTCTTGGTCAGCTCCATCCATCCCCAGGCAGAGCTCCATGCACTCCAGCTGGTCATTGACATAGAGGGCGCCACCCCCTCCTCATCTCCCCTGTCCATGCCTGTATGCCCCCATTTCAACACTCCAGTCATAGGAGCCATCCCACCATGTCTCTGTGATGCCAATAAGATCGTAGCCCTACACAATATTTCAATACCTTATGAGNCACTTGAAGAAGGAAGTTATTATCAACACGTTTCAGGAACCTCCTGGTTTGTTTATGCCCTGCTGTTCTGTCCCTCCAACAGGTATCAGGGTGGTTGAAGTCCCCCATGAGGTCCAGGGCTTGTGAACATGAGGCTACTCCTGTCTGTCTACAGAGGGCCTCATCCACTCGGTCTTCCTGGTTGGGTGGCCTGTAGCAGACCCCCACTATAATGTCACTTGTCCCTGCCCTGCGTTTAATCCTGACCCGTGAGCTCTTGGTCAGCTCCATCCATCCCCAGGCAGAGCTCCATGCACTCCAGCTGGTCATTGACATAGAGGGCGCCACCCCCTCCTCATCTCCCCTGTCCATGCCTGTATGCCCCCATTTCAACACTCCAGTCATAGGAGCCATCCCACCATGTCTCTGTGATGCCAATAAGATCGTAGCCCTACACAATATTTCAATACCTTATGAGAGGGATGAGTTTCTTGTGTTGCTGGGCATGATGAAGAAAATCAGTTATGGATTAGAAACTAATTAGAGAAGAAAGACTTGAAATGATTAGCAGAATTTGGGATTCATAAGTTCCTTGTGAAACAGGTAACGGTCCTTTTTTGTTTATTTCTGTGTCTTTTTGCCTGTTGCTGTTGAAGTTCCTGATAAGACTACGGTTATAATCATTTTGTTCAGGCTCCATGTGAAAATAGTGGCAGTATGGTTGTGTGCCTAGGCTCATTTAAGGGTGTAAAGAAGGCAGTGTTTGCAGGAATAATGTGTTATTAAACCAATGGATATAGCTGTGGAAAAACAGACAAGCTTTTCATCACATAAGGCTTTATTCAGAAGCCGTCCAGATAAATTAGGAAGATAAAAAAGCTAGCAAAAGAAAAATCAGAATTTGGACGCTTCCTTTTAAGACAAATGAGGGTGATAAATTAAACAGGATTTGAAAGAAGTCCATCTCCACTTTACCTCCAAGGGGCACCCATTTCAGGCAGGCTTCAGTCAGCTTTCTGTCTTGGTGCATCCACAGACCTGTAGACAGGTTTTAAAGTTTTGCAGCATCTGGGAGGTGCTGAAAGTCATGCAAATAAGAAGTAAGAAGGAAGTCAGTCATCAGAGACACTTTATTTACATTCATGTGGTTAACTATTGAAAGCCACATACTTGGAGCCTTCAGTTGCTAGCCTACACAGAAGCTCACAAAATAGTTTTATTTCTCCTTTGTGTAGCACGTTCCACCCTCAAAACCCTATAAAAATTTTAATTAGGCTTTGTTGCATCCTTTGAGATTGGTAATTTGACTACCATTATCCCTATTTAGGCCTCACCTCTCTGAGATTCAGCTGCTGATGAAGATTAACCTGTGTAATTCCTGAATTCCTCCTCTGTAATTAAGTTTGCAACAGAGTAGCACAAAATTTGTGGTAAATTCAGAACAATTTGATAACAGACAACGGCATTGGTCTGGGTGTGCCCCGGTGTAGCTGTAAACAAATACTGGCCACAAGAGCTAATTAAGCAGTGCGTGGCCAGTGAGCGAAGACAACCTAGGTGACCGGCTCAAGCCTGAAGTCCAGTCTGCTAGCCCACACATTAAAACCACAAAAGTATCTTAAAACTGTGCCAGACTTTGAGTGTTCCCAATCTAGCATCTTTCAGAGACGGCCCAATTTTCCTCTGGAGCATGGAGGTCTGGTGAAGAGTCTAGCTCTACTAGTCTATAGCTCACTGCCAGCCATCTCGTTTTCTGCCATCCTGTCTCTACTTTAAATGCCTGCCGTATATACAAACGCAGACAGCTGGGCTACTACACTGTGGAGTGGTCTTACATTTCTTCAACAACGCATTAGTTTCACTGGAATAACGTTAGCTGGTGATGGCTGGAAAAAAAAAAGCTATTTCATGAAGCACCAGACTAAATACTTCATTTTGAACACCTGTGGAGAAGTACGAGAAATGAAGGTCATGGTGTGCAAAGCAGTAGGAGGAGGTGGTTTGATCCAGTGGTGTAGAAAAACAGCTTGGTTCTCTCCTCTGCCTGAGGAAACTTGAACTCTTATCTCGTATCTTGAAGCAGACTGCTCTGCAATTTAATATTCCATAGTCTTCTTAACCTTATGTGTTGATCAACCCTGTCCACATACATAAACAGTTCCTGGCGTAGCAATGGGAATACCAATGTCTCGTCTTCCAGGTAGGCATCTTCTCTACAAAGCTAGTCGATCTTTTTTTCTTCACTTGCAGGTTAAGTAATTTAAATATTTTAAACAGGATTCAACAGCTTTATTAGGAACGGACTAGGAATATGAATCTCAGCCTAGTGGTTTTTTGGCTCCTTTTTTATTATTTTACGTATTTTGGTTACTTCACATTGGAATGATACGCTAAAAAGGAGCCAAGCTGTTGTGACCCTCTAGCAAAATTCAAGTTTATTTTTCTTGATTGCTGTTTTTGAGTACGTAACTAGTTTGGTTAACTTTTCGTTTGTAGGATAGACCATAGCAGGCAATTACCTACCTTGATCCCTTTGTTTGTGCCTCCCAAATTAACAGCAAGACTAGAACTTAGCTCAATGCTAGGCTGAATGAGCATTTTGGGGGGGCTTGGTAACTTTATTTGTTTTTCCTCCTTTGAACTGAGTTATGTTTAGCATTAGTGGATTAGTTTTGTTGTGGCTATTGAATTGCAGGTGGTACCTGTAAACTTACACCTTTGCTCTTGAAATATACAGATGTCTTGTATATCAGTAGTCCTGATTTGCTAAGAAATGTTCTTCAAAATTTCTTTAAACAATGGAAATGGAAAAACACCATGATTTGCATCAGCTCTTAGACTTGGCTTTGATAACGTGGAAATACGAAGTGTCTCAGGAAGCTTTCCGTGACTGAATGACAAAGGGTAGTTAGACATGGAACACCTTGTTAAAAACATGTAGAAAACCAAATTAAATATGTTCTTTTCAGCGTCTTACAGTTTGGCTAAGGTGAACAGGTATTACAGAAGCTAATTAGCCATGGATTTTTCTCACTGAATTTTTGGTCCAAAGGGAGTAAAGGAGGTTAGGAGGAGAGAAAGGTGAACATGAATTTTGGCAGTTGGATATGCTCTTTGTGAGCCACAGTCAAGGCTCTGATTCCCACTACGATAGGTTGCTCTGAAACTTTGCAAACTCCAAGATTAAATGAATGAGAAAAGAAAAAAGAAAGGGTTGAAAAAAGAGAGTCATGGAAAGATTGACCAGTTTCTTCACGGAGTGTTTTACATACTTGAAAGCACCTGGGAGAGGAGGGCAGGGGGGAACTGAAGTTAGCCGTATCTTAGTCCAGCTTCACCAAATGACAGGAGGACTTGAAACTGTTAACTTTTGAGAACAAACCACACGAGTTCAGTGAAAACCTAAGAAGATCCTGGAATACAAAACATGTTTATTGCATTATAGCCTCATTTGGAGCAGTGGCAGGTCATGAATAACCCTAAGGTTTGCATTTTCAATGCATTTCTTCTACTCTTAAAAATTACGAAAATGGAAATGTCCTCCTGACTACAGTTCAGGCAGCAAATGCAGAAGAAAGTGGGAAGACATTTTAGCCCAGTGAGTGATATCGAAAATCTAAGGTCCATAATGAAGTTGAAGGAGATGGGCATTTTGCCAAAAGTCACTTTCATGGGAAGCATAGTGAAGTATGGTAGGAAACACTCTTTGTGTTTTCTTCTATGTCCGTGCTACATGGAACAGGAAATACTTATTGTTTTCTCTAAATAGTGCAAGCACAATTGATCTTCTCTTCTTAGTAGTGATGCATTGAGATTCTTCTGACTGAAATTATTCAGATTTCTAAAACAAGAATTCACAGTAAAAGGAGTATAGTTAGGGCAAAACATCGCAACTGGCTCTCAAGATTATTTGGTTTATAGCGAATTACCTGTTGTTTCCTTTCAGCCTTTCACAGAAATGGCTTCTTTTCTCTAGAGGTCCTCCTAGTACTGAAGAATGTTTTATTGTTATCTTTGAGATAGTTTGAGGTGATTCCTTTGAAAGGTTATTTCTAGTTGCACAGTAGCAGCTCTTGAACTGTGCTTCAAGTATGAAAGCTTTCATTAGAGATTATTATAGCATTTTTCAAATCTCTACCTATAAGCTTATGGACCCTCTTAAAAAGCTAGTGTTCTTGAAATTTTTTCTTCATGATCTCTGGGATGTGGGTTTGTTTGTTTTTTTTTTTTTAACACCCATTTCCCTTTGTCATTTTATGATCACAGTCCTTTTTCACCCTCTAGCAGACTTGAAAACAGTAGTATAGTATTTTCTGTATGAGATCACAGCAGTTTGCCAGGACCTGAAGCCTAACAATTTACGACTTAAAAATAACCCTGAATTTAATCTTATATATGACAGGGCCATTCTGTTCCTTACTGCTAATGCAATTCCCTCTGGTTCATCTCTCCTACCCGAGGGACACCTTGAAAGTTATCAGCTTCATTTACTTGCAGGGAGAGACACTTTGTCAATGACTGAAACCTAAAAATTTTTTGGCAACATTCATGTAATTCCTTTTTTATATGAACACATACTCTGTCATGGCCATGCTGTAGGTAATGTAACACTTGTAACACAGAAATGCTGACCCTATAGCATGTAGAATCTTGCATTATTCATACCCCAAAACCACCCAAAAATGAAGTGGCAGATTTGATTTTTTTAATATTTGTGAAGGGCATCATGTTCTTTATTCCTCCCCTGCTTTTTCTTATTTCCCTCAGGTTAAACAATGCTGGTTTCCAACACTTTTTTAGACCTTTCACAAATACCGCTGTTTCTTTTTGTGGATTCTGATCAATTTGCTGCCTCTTTTTTGAACAACAGTACCAACAACTGAGCACGTGATTGCACCTGAGGTCTTAGCAGGACTGACTAGAGCAGAAAGGTTGGTAGTACGCCATTATCTTGTTTATATCTGTAATACAATGGTGGTTCTTTGTGCAACAGCATGACACTGAGACTCAGGCTTAGTTTATGATTCGCAGTAATCCCTACATCCTTTCATGCCAACCTGTTAGCTCTCCAGATGTTCCCCACCCTAGATCTCTTTGTCTGGGTAATTCTGTGTAAGTGCAGTACCTTTCAGCTCTCATAGTGAGTAGCATCTGATTTCCAAACATGAGGCCAGAATAACCTGCTTTTTCGTCAGTTATATCCCTAGCAGTGGTGGTGGATTGACGTGTTTGTTTTTCTAGAATGGAGCCTTATATGAAAACAACCCTTGTCTGTGTAATGGATAATGACAGTACCTTCCAGCCCTTTGCTCCTTCCTAACAGAAGTAGGCAACAGTCTCTTCTTGCACCTTTCTCATTTGATCTATCAGCAGAGATCAAGCATATATTTATTGATCTAATATGTGTATGTGTGTGTGTATATATATAAAAAACCACATATGTGTATATTTCTGTAGATCGTGCTAGCTTTGACAAAAATTAGACAAGGTTCTGGGGTGGCGGGTGTCCCATTATGTGCTCTCTTAGTCCTCTTAATTGATGTAGATATTTTTTTCAACTCCTGAAAAGCACATGCCATTGGGTATCTGTAGGAAAGGGTCAGTCTGCAAGTAAGAGTGACAACGAAGGGCCCAGAGAACCCCCTGTATTTATATGTGACCTTGCAAAAAGATGGGCGAGAACTTAACCTGTCTCAACATTGAGGTCATGTGCAGAATGTTAAATAATTTATGCAATGCAAATTATGTTACATGGATTGATTTGCTGTATATTTACTATGTAGCAAATTTTTGCCATGCTCTCAGATGGAGTTACTAGTGTTATGAAGTTGGTTTATTCATAATGCCTTCTTTGATCGCTATTTATTGATTTCTATAGTGGAGCCTTCCATAAATTTAGTAATGAATTTCTTGATCTTGAACTCTGAAGGGCTTATTTATTGCTTGCTACAGTAAAGAAAAGAGAGGTCGACTCGGGCAGGAACATGACTGCCATCCAGCCTTCCTTTCAATGGAACTGAGCTGTAAAAATAAATGTTTATTGATTTTTCTCTATTTTATGTGATATTAATACCTGCTATTTTGTATATGTTTTAAAATTTTCCTGATAGGTTCAAAAACCAAACAAAGTTGCATTCCTACTGTGCCTGATGGCACTGAAACCAGATTTCAAGTTATATGGCGTAGATTTAGAATTCTATAATTGCTTTGTGAAACAAAACTGTGTAACTTGTTTCCCTTTCCCATTGTCGGACATTGTGGTGTTCTATGGAATCATATTTTTAAAATCCTGATTTAGTTTTTATTGTTTCAAAACCAATATCCTGAATATGTCTTATGATGGGCAAAACTCTATTGTTTTTAACATAGGTGTTTGTCTACCACTCCCTGTTCACAGGCTATTTTATGGTCTGGTTTTCATTAATATGAAATAGTGCACTATGCACAAACACTCCTGTTGATACTGCGTTCGTGGTTTTTTTCCCCCTCCTTTTCTGTGGAAAATACCATTCTTCATTAAAAAAAGTTTAAAACAAGGCAGGAAAGTATACTTCTGTGGTACTCACTTGGCTTGTCTCTAAAAATATTATTTTAGAAGTGTAAGGGCATGTCATGTAAAATAGCTTCTGTCCTTCACCAACATCATGACATCTCTGTCTGAAAACACATTTCAGATAGTGGGTTACCAGTGCCATGAAGAGGACAGACTTCATATCTGCAGCACTCTGAGGAATTACTTTTGCTGTGCCATGATATTACTGTGTACGCAGACAGATTATTGTTACCTGTGATTTGCATCCATGCGTTGCGCAAAGCTGGATGCTAAAATATCCACTTTACAGATGCTTAAACAGAGACATACAGAAACATGTTGGAAGACTTTCAGGTTTGATCCAGCGCCAGTTGACAAAGTCTGTTGTCTTGACTGGGTGTGGATCAAGCCTGCGTTGGAACAGTGACTGGATTTGACTAATGACACCTTTTTAGTGATACTGAGAAATAACACAGCCGAGTGGTGTTCCTGCTGTTTGGCATACAGGATGTTCTCCTGCTTTTGGTTTCCAGATTTTCTTGACAGTTGGCTGCGGGCCATTTCTGGGTTTTCATTTGCCAAGATAAATTTTCTCAAAATTGCAAGAAAATACATTAAGCCTGTAAGTGTCAAATGTAGCCATGTTCATTCTCTGAACCGGATGAAAATTTCAGGACATTCATTCAGATGTATGTGAAAGGCTCTCCAAGTGCAGAAGGCAGCAATCACCACTAGAACATAAATTAGCATTTGAAGGGGTTGCAACAAAAATTAAGGACATTCTGTTTAAGGGATGCTAGGTCAGAAGAAGAAGGGGAAAAAAAGTGTATTCATAATGTTGTCCCTTTAAATAATCTAGAAAAAGTAATATTCTTGTGCAGTCAGGAGAGATTTCTCCGGAGGAGCGGAAGGCTCTGTGTGTTCCCATTTCTCATTACTACGTGGCAGTCAGAGCTTAAGTCTCCTTCGCGTTGCTAGATGAGGACCTTATCTTAAGCAGTCAGCAAAGCAGCGCTGATAATAGGAAAACATTTATGTATACCGTGAAATTGGCAAATAGAAACAATTACATTATGGCTACACCGGGAATTTATGGAGGCCATAAATATGCTGGCTTAATTAGGGGCACAGCGCTAACTGCTGACACATCCTCCTCAAAGTCTGCTTTCAGAGCACAATTGCTAAATGTTTTTTTCAAAACGGGGGAAGTTTGAGGAGGAAAATCAAGTTGGGTAATTCAGTTGGGTTTTTTATGTGAGTGGTGGAAGTACAGTCACAGTCCATGAAGTTTGCAGGGCCACGCGTGTGTGTGTATCCAGAATCAGAGCTAGAGCTGACAAATGAATTTGCTGCATAGATCAAAGTTGGTAAGAGATGCTCTCTCAACTTGGCACGCACACTTCTAATAGAGCAGGGAAAATTGATAAGAATGAGTTTTCAGGGAATTGGATTGTCATAAAAAATGACAAAAATGTTGAGTGTCCCCCCATTTTTTTACTCTAAAAAATAAGGACCTGACAGTAGCCGTGCAGTTACATAAGGTAGGGTGAACTATTTAACCTACTCAACAAGACTTTATCTGTTTGCTGGGGCCTTTGCCAACTTTGCTTCCACAAAGGCTATTTGTGAAACAGCTCCTCTCTGTCTGTGTTGTCTGTTCCTGCTTTCTTGGACCCCTAGAGAGAGCTACCCCTGCCTTTAGTGATCAAGTCTAATTAAAATCTAGTCTGTCTAATAAAGATACACAGGCAGAAACACGGTACACATATGCCTATAAGAATATGGAGTGAGAGGTTTGTCTGGGACCGAGTGGGAGACAGTCATAGAGTGTTTTGTGGTTATTTTCTCAGACAGTGATCTCACTGGTGGTTTTCAAGGCTGGCTTTGGCAATGGGGTGGTTGCAGCAGCAGAGTCCTCTTTGGCAGCTGGCTGTGTGGCATGGTCTGCGTTGAGACTGCGTGCGTTGATGGCCCTCAGCTGCAAATGCAGGGCAACGAGGAAAGGGGATGCATGCTGTAATTCCAGTTACTTATACCTCCGTATGTCTTTTCTGTGGTGTTCAGGCAGCTTCACAAAAACTTTGGCAAAGCCATGAAGTACAGTAGGGAAGAATTCATTTTTCCAGACAAATATATTGAGACACAAAGGGTTTAAGTAACTCCCTTGAGATAATATAGAAAGCCAGTAGCAGAACTGGAAGAGTGACTGAGTATTTTTAATGTCTAGACTTGTCTCTTACTATTTTGGGAATGCCATTCACAGAAGGTGAGAAAGGAAAAACTTTCTGTGCTACGTTTGTGGTGGGTTTGGGTTCCCACCCGCCAGAGCAAGTGCGCTTTATCGTTGCGACAAACTATTCTCTGTGTTGTCTTTTGGCATTGTAGGACGCATATTATGAATGATTTTGGCATTTTGAGGCAGGACAGGCACCAGTAATAGCTGCCTTTTACTTTTTTTGATGTGATAGCCTGGATCATTCCAGTTCAGGCTCCTAAAACCTAGAGAGGCTTGTTCGGAGTATTTGCAGCCAGACCACATGAAAATAATGAAGAGAAATTTTTTTTTCTTTGTAGATTCTCTGGGTGAACCTACCATATAGTCACTCAGCGCTGCATTGAGATAGTTTATTGCAGGAGAAGCAGTAGGTGTGAGGAGCCTTGCTGTCCATTGGAAGACCACAGCAGTCTGAGTAATGTCAAGTGCAATCTACAGATACATCAGCACTGCACTGTTGANAATAATGAAGAGAAATTTTTTTTCTTTGTAGATTCTCTGGATGAACCTACCATATAGTCACTCAGCGCTGCACTGAGATAGTTTATTGCAGGAGAAGCAGTAGGTGTGAGGAGCCTTGCTGTCCATTGGAAGACCACAGCAGTCTGAGTAATGTCAAGTGCAATCTACAGATACATCAGCACTGCACTGTTGACTTTGTCTCAAGCTGTTTCCCCCCAAGGAGCACCATCTTCTGAAGTAGTCTCCCGTGTATTTTGGCTTTGCACCATATTCTTTTCTGACTATCACACCGCGCTCTTTCCAATTTTGCCTATGGAGCTGCTGATCTGCTCTTCAGCAGTATGAATGAGAGTTCAAAGCAGTATGCCAGACATGAACCCGGCGGCTGTCCTGGCGGGAGGTATAGTCTTAAGGCTGAGCAGGTTTTGGTTAAGTTTTTCTCCTCCTGGGCATAGTAGTGCATTGTGTGTTTCATGGTCACGATATAAATCACTTCTCCAAGTGTGTAGCTGTGGAAAAATCCCTTGGGAGCAGGTCCCAGACACTAGGACGGTGTATAGTAAAAACAGCTCTAAAAAGAAAATGTTTCGCTTGAGGCAGTACAAAGTGCAAAATACGCAGAAGAAAACTAGGAAGGAGACTTTTTTCCTCTTTGAAGACTTTTACTTCCCCTTTCCCTGGTGTGGAGGATATAAAAATTTATGGCTTGCAGTACGCCCGGGATTAGAGATGGGAGATGCAGTTGGAAAGAGAGAACCAGACTCAAAATAGCCTTGCATGCCAGCCTCTAAAACTGCAGTGGTCTTCTTTCTGTAACTCCTCCTATTTTACATGGGCTGCTAACCCAAACAGTTTAATTACTTTCAAGCTTGTTGAAAATAATTATTACAAGAAAGCACATTTATAGCTACCAAGAAACTGATTTTCAAGATACTAAAGAGAATTAATTTTTCCTTCTGACCAGCTAACACTTTTCTTTTTTCAGTAAACTGCAAAATGTCTTTTTGTCCTCTGACACTGAGGCTTGAAGTGGTAGAAAGGAATGATATAAAAGACCAGCATTTGCCAGTGCTAGAGAAGCCAAGGACGTGCAAAGAAAACAGATTAATTTAGTAGCAAATAGGCAAAGGCCATGAAGAACAGTTTTCACAGCAAATTTCTTGCATAGCCAGCAAAGGGACTGGAGCGGGAGTGATCTACTGAGATAACCTCACATTTTAGTACCTAAATAACATCAGCAGCATTTTGAATCTTCGCAGGCACTTCAAGGCCTCATGGGGGGGGGCAGCTGCAGAAGAGTTGCGAGAACCCATTATATCCACGCCTTCTGAAACGTGCAGCGTTGCAGCGTTAAGAGTTGTTTCTTAATTAGATCTGAAACGTACTAAAGGAGTGAGCAAACAAAACTGTTAACATAGAAGTCTAATAATGGAGTTCATGTAATTAATAGTGTCTAGTTCAGGCTGACAGCTGGGAGGCAATTTAGTTATTTTTCAGAAAGTGTAAAGGTAAAGATCATGTCAAATCAATGCTCTCACTTTATTTAAGCTTAAGTTTTGGCATTTTAAAGTTCTGGCGAGCTACGTGTGATTTGAAAACAGGCCTCTGTTTCAGTATGTACATTTGCCACGCGTTTTTTACAAGGAGCTAGAATTAGGTACTTGTCAAGAACAGGGTAACATAGGAAAGAAATTAGTTACAAATAGAAGTATAACTTCTCCGGTCTAGTGTCATGTACTTTGGAAAAAGTTAACAGCAAACGGCGGATTGATTTTCAGGGCTTTTTTTCTTCTCTATTTCAAGCATTCCTTCAAATCAGGAATTAATCTGGGTTTGGCATTGCAATTTCGTCAAGATTTGGAGCTTGTTTTCAGAAGTGCAGAGTCTCAGCAGGTCTCTGACATCTAAGGAATTCTGTTACACCTGCCTTTGCAATTTAGCAGTCATAGGAGCCCTCACAGAATTTCAGTGTGTGAGGAGCATACCTAGATGTGCATTTGCATGTGTTTATGAGGAATGGTGAATTATGAACACAGCTTCAGGTAATCTCCCTGTCATTGCTGCAGTCCCCACACTTTCCTGGTGCTGACCAGTTTCCACCCTCTTGTCTTTCCTGGTGTGATCTGATGAGCTGACAAAGAGCAGCCTCTGGGTGTGCTTGGACAGTGAGCGAGTTAGTCTTTTTGCAGATTTAAAAACATCTGTCTGTCCTGTACAGTCTTGGTTACTTGTGTAGAAACTGCAGCTTATGCATTGTGAAATGTTGAAAGCTGCAGTTTCTACAGGAACTGCAATCCTGTGCAATGAAAAATGAAGGTATCCTGTATTATTTACTGACTTCTCTTACTGTTTGTACCCTGTCTTGTGGGATCAGGACTCCCTCCAGTAAAGCATGCAAAAACATGCCAAAGCTTAAACATACTAGTACTGTTGCCAGCCATGCACTTCAAGACTGTTGTCTTAACCCCTCGATTTCTGAATCTGAAATATGATATTAAAAATATATATATTAGAACAATCATAGATTAAGCTAAACGAAGGTAACTCAATGCTGATGAACTGCACTGTGTGTCTTTTTCTGGTTTGAAAGCCAGTGGTAGTACACAAAACCAGTTTCTTTATAGAAGTAGGTAGAACCCTGTGCACATTGCAATGCACTTGACCTCTTCACATCTGTGAAAGCCTAGGGCAGCACATGGGAGATTGTTCTGTACTTTCAGCTACTAATGTACTATTTTTATTTCACTTGTTTTTAACAAAATCTTGTGTAATTGAAAACCCATTCTGTCGCTATTGGCATGCACTTGTTCACAGAGTGGACATACGCTTGAATAAGACACAAAAAATATTACTGAGGAGCAGTTTGTGTTAGAACTGGATCTGAAACAAGAAAAACTTTTAAAGAAATGGTGTGTGCATTGATGAGAGCCTCAAGATGTTGTAACTAAACCCTTTCAGGGCTATAGCCTGGAAAAATCCCGAAGGTACTAAGGGGAGTCTGAGCAGAAAAAAAATGAAGCTTTCGGTCAAGACATTTTGTTGCTGTCGTGATTAGAGCAGCCTTGTTTCCAAGAAGCAAATACGGCTTTCCCTTCTGAAGACAGTTGAGCAGAGGAATTTGTACCGTGGACACTCCCGTAACAGTGGCAGCACCTGCCCAAACAAGCAGGTCTTGGCTGCAAAAACCCAGGCATTTAGAAACTCTTGCAGGTGTTTGTACAGCTTTGCTCAGATTTTCCTTACCACAGTAAATTAATTTAGTTGGAGAGCCTACCAGCAAACTGAGTCATGATGCTTACACAAAGACATTTGCAAAGACTGAGTGTTTGGTCATTTGTTCACTGGTTTTGCATGCCTGATTTATATTTGCTGGAGGGGGAGAGGAGACAAGACACAGCATGCTCCCTTCCCGCAGCAAATCCTTTGCTTGTTGCAGACCGGCAGCTTGCAGTGAGCTTGCTCCGTGGGCTTGCCAGCAATGACAAAGCAGCACTGAAAGCACTTGGCATTACATTATTAACTGAAATGATTTGAGTGCAATAGATTTTTCCCAGTCTAAAGCTTTTGACTGTTAGGTTTAGATTGAAATTGAGAGTTGTTAGCGCTCATAGCAATACCGCCATGTCGTTAAGAGGCACCAGGGTCTCTGGACATGTAGGTCCGGTTTACCAGATGTTTGAGAGTTTTATGTTTCTTTTGTACCTTTGCTACTGCCTTTCTCTTTGAGGAGTTTGTGCAATTGGTTGGGGTTTTTGATAGTTTTGCTGATGAGTCTTTATTCCAGATATTTTATCTGTCTCCAGGATGAGGTCTGGCTCAACGCTTCTTACCTTGAGGATTGCAGTGTACAGTCTGCTTTGCTCTATCTTACTACACACACATCCCAGCTGTTAGCGTTTTCTTTGACGCTTCTGGTCTTGTTATTTCATTGCCCATAATATTTCATTTATTCCTTGGGGTTTTGTTTGGTTGGGTTTGGTCTATTTCCGTTCAATGTACAGACCTGTTTAGAAGACGATTGGAAACGCTTAGTTATGTGAAGTAGGAGTCACGATAAAGCAAGCAAGACGGTAAAAGATGGCCTTTATATTGTCCTTAAATCAACCGGGCTTAATGTGAAACATGCTTGCTCTAGCTGGCCTCCAGGGTTACAAAGGCATTTCTTGTGTTTACGGTTGTAAGTGAACTTCTAATTATTTAGTTTTACAATTCTGCTAAGGCGTGTGGAGCAGTGAACCTCTTCTGCAGCAGTGCGGATGAGGCATACTCAACTTACTAGTTTGCCTAGTTCGTCATGGCATCCCTGTAACTTATGGCCAACTCTTGTGCTGCTGCGTAGCTTGTCTAAGCACGCTGTTTAGCACTTTTAGCAAAGGGGCTGGGTTTTGAATGGACCTCCGAACAGAAACAGTTACTGGTTGCTGAGGGCTCTGTTTAACTTTATGTACATTTGGAAGACAAGTTATAAAAATTCAAAGCAACGCATGCCAGCATTTTTAATGCCGTAATTTGATTAACTGTGACTGCAGTACTCCTTTGATAGTAAAATATGGTGCTGAGTGAGTAGGATGAATAAGAAGGTGCATGAGGAAGTGCAAAGCTGTACAGGCTTTGCTGGAATTAAGTGTCTGTGCTACTTGTACATACTGCGTCACTGAAAAACTGCGGGTGGCTCTTGGAGTGCAAGTCTGCTCTGCACTTGTGCTTCATTTGTTTCTGCGTTGCTAATTCTGTTCATCCTGCTTAAAGTCAAGTGTGACCCACAGCCTGGTGGAGAGAAAGGCTGAAGTTGCAAGTTGAACTTGGGAAGAAGCTCATCGTAGTGGCCACTTCAGGAATAAAATGGTCTAAGCAGCAGAATTGTGAGTACGTAGTCTAACTGCACAGGGGGAAAATTTTACGCAAGAGAATCATTTGTAAGGCTTTACTGGAGCACACTGAATTCTCTGGTGAATAGTTGTGGATGATGATTGCAGGTGATTTGCTTGCAGCAGCAGTGGCAGCTTTCTTTGCAGATTTCACAGGTCTGAGTTTTGTAGTTACTGAAGGATGGCTGTTTGCTGGGTTCAGACGCTTCCTCTGTAAGCAGCACGTGACAGTGTCTGCAGACATCCTTGGTACTAGGTTTGTTCATCATTCAGCTATTGGCCTTTTGTTCGGAAAAGACCCTGACTCGGTCTGTGATGCAATAACCACCACGCTGCATAAAAGCACCACAAGGCAAAACAAAACTGTACATCGCTGTCCTGTGCTGGCCTGAAAGCAGTGCGATGCCCCTGGGCTAGAGCGAGCGGGAGTCAGCCCCAGGGCTCGCACAAGCCTGATCTCACCAGGAGGCTGCTGTGGTCCTGGGGAAAGGGATCTGGTCCCCACTGTCCTCTCTTGGGGAACATCTCTCAGCCTCCTGCTTTGAACAAAGGAAAGGATGAGTGTTCTACAGCTATTTGACGGACCCTCAGAATTCGGATTTGTTGCCGTTTAAATTTAAGAATCACTGAAACCTGTATTAACCACTTTTCTGCTGTCTGGCCAGTGTGCCAAGGCAAAAGTCACCTTCTATCCCAAGTGCTGTTTATGTGGCAGGAGCCTACTTGTGCCCTTTCAGCAGAACAGCTGAACTTTGCAAGAACTGGCTGGAGCTCTACAGCTGGGCTGGAGCCCAGCGCGACAGTGGGAGCTGTTAATGGTGTGATTGAAGCCTTTAATTTAACCCCTCACCAACAGTTGTGCTGATCAGTATTGGAGCTGTCAGATGTCACTGTCACACTGTTACCCTTCAAAGCAAAACTTGGCGCAGCAGTAATCCCATAGAACATGGCTTCCATTTGGGCACCACCACTTGAGGCATTTACTGTTAACTACTCCATCTGCCATTCAGCGTGACCTGGACAGGCTGGAGAGTTGCGGGGGGAGCAACCTGATGAAGTTCAACAAGGGCAAGTGTAGGGTCCTGCACCTAGGGAAGAACAACCCCATGCACCACTACAGGCTGGGGGTTGACCTGCTGGAGAGCAGCTCTGCAGGGAAGGACCTGGGAGTGCTGGTGGACAACAGGCTCACCATGAGCCAGCAGTGTGCCCTTGCAGCCAGGAAGGCCAATGGCATCCTGGGGTGCATTAAGAAGAGTGTGGCCAGCAGGTCGGGGGAGGTGATCCTG
>VZSC01004583.1:135211-161283 GCA_013398225.1 Steatornis caripensis
TGCTCTAGGCTAACCTGCTTTAGCAGGGGGGTTGGACTGGATAATCTCCGGAGGGCCCTTCCAACCCCTGCCATTCTGTGATTCTGTATGGCACAAGAATTTCTAGTCCAGTCTTACTTTAAACATAAATAGAAAATGAAGACTATTTCTGTCAGAAGTTGTGTAGACACAGATTTCTGTCATGAATGTGTAGAAGGCAATAATTACTTCTTAATATAATCAAACAAGGATGCTAAGCATCTTATTTATGAATACAGAGTTGTGCCAAATGGTATAATGGCCTTCAATAATATTTTTTCCCTCTGATGGGAACAATCTTGGATGTCATCTTTGGGCCTAAATAATACGATGCAATGCGTCAGAGTTGATTTGAAATTCAGTTTGATAATAATAACCATGTGATGGCCAGTGATGAAGACTTAAATAGGTAAGGATCTGGCCCAAAGCATCCATCAAATATAAGCTTCAAATTCAAAGGTAAAGAGAGAATGGCTAATTTTAACGTCTCAAAGGCAGTTTTTATAGCAGGGAGGGTGTGTAAATACAGACCTGCAATTTGTGGGCTAATCTTTTTTTGCATTAATATGGTTAATTTGTTTTCAGTTCTCTTGTTCAAGAAATTAATTTCTCCCTCGCTTCCTATGAGACTTTGAAGTTAGCATCCAACTATCCACCTCTGTCTCTCTTCTCTCACCCCCTCACATTCCTGGAGTGCATTTATGCAGGTTCACTGCCTAGCTCTAGGGAGTGAATTCATATTATCCATCTTAATTTTCAGGTGTTCAGTTTCACATACCTACACCGTAAATAAAACCAGTTTGATTTCAAGTTAGATGTTGATTCTGCTTTTTAAATGGTCATAAAAGTGAGATTAAAAAAAAGAATACATAAAACCTTTTCCCAGTATGAGCAGTTTCTTTCTTTCTTCAAGTTTGTCTTCTTAAAAAGGATTCTGAAACTGTTTCTTCAGAATGAGTTTATTGTAATCAAAAATGCTGGCAGCGTCAGTTCCTCATATGCTGACACAAATTTGTCTGATAGAAAGTTTTTTCAAAACTTTTTCTCATCTGTGTCACTGCGTTTCCACTGTCAGAGCAGCTCAAGTGGGGGTCAAACCCCACCAGCCCTCCATGTCTATAAGTGGTTAAATACACAGCATATCCTATGTCATTGCAGCTTTCCGACTGGGGTCTTCTCATGAAATAACGAACATAGGAGTCACTAAGGGGGAGCTAAACTGGATTGAAAACATTAAACTGAAAGTGCAAATCAGCAGAAAAGGCCTACTGAGTGTAAAACACTGAGAATGGATGGATGGAAAGCTAGCGCTGCAAGGCTTTCTGCTGATGAAGACCTGAGTTCAGGATGCCTGCATTTTGAGCTTGCAGCTGTTGATGTTTTTAACCTCTGAAAGATTGAAAAAGAGGTTGGGTTTTACTATCAGTTGGGAAGCAAGAATCCATTTTGCCAAAATGTTTAAAGTTTTGACATAATTCTTTTTGCATGAAAGGACGCAACAGGAGGCTGTTTGAATTTCTTCATGGAAAGATGAGAAAACCAGTAAGTGTTCATGTTGGTATAGCCTCATGATAAGACTCCTTGTTCAGGATGTGCGATAATGTAGGTCAGCTCCTGGCTCAGCTTAACTCTCTGTTACATGGTTCTGTTGCCTCTTTTTCCTGTTTTCTACTGGATTCTTTCACTTCTCTAAAAATTAAAAAGAAAAATCCATTTCCTGAGCAGTAGCACTAAAACTTTCAGAAATTATGTGCCGGGTGTGAGAAAATCTTCAGTCTAGTAGATTTTCTTTATTTAATTAAAGTTTTGAGTCCTGTTCTGAAAGGTTTGATTTCACATTTAAAAGAAAGCACAGGGAAGGTGTTTACACCTCTATACATACAGACTTTTTAAAATTGGAAACTTGGATATAGGTGCAGATTTTCAAAGAGGCATATAAAGCTAAGAGGTCATGAACTCTGAAGAGCATGGCCTGATAGCAACAACAGGCAGCCCAAAGGGTAGCAGTTGTAGAAACCAGGGTGGTTCCAGATTTCTCATGAATTGGTGCTTTTCTTCCACTGCTCACGATGCTATCAAGTTCAGAATTTTGATTTCGCCCACCACAGCTAGAAGATCCAACAGAAAGAGACGGATCTCTTTCGTATGTATTTGGGGTTTGTTTTGAGTCTCTGTAATGTGAGGTGTCCCAAATAAATGAGATGGGGAGAACTGTTTAATTTTACTGCCATAGCCAATCTGCGCATTACAGTGACTGTAATGGTGGAAGTTTCTGACACAAAATGCATTGCAGGTTATCAGCTTGACATAAATTAGAAAAAATTGGTGAACATTAGGAAAAAATCAAAAAACAGGGTAACGTTGTAAACTAAAATATTCTTTGTTGTCTACTAGATTTAATAACTTCTTTTTTATCTGTCTCCTTTGTAACAAAGTAAAACAAATTACTGCTTTTCCAGAATTAAATTAATGCAAAGTTACTATTTTTTTTTCCCTGAAATGAGGGACTTTGTTGCTGGTGCCCCCTGCATCTGTGGTAATACAAAAAACCCCTTCTTTTTGGATTTTTTAATGACTTATGCTTTCTTCTGATTTACCTACTCCTGAATTTCACCAAGGTTTTTAAGGCCTCAGTAACTCGAAGTTGACTGTAGTTTGTGTTTTCAGCTATAGATCTTCTGACTAATTCATCGGTAGCTTATTGTTTGGCACAACATAAAGTGAAAACTACATGGAGTTTTTAAATGTCAGCTGGCATGATAAACGGTGACGGGAAAGGGAGTGTACTTGTAAAAAATCATCAGTATTACAGTAACAACCCATTTCACAAGAATCCCTGAGCCTTGAGTGTATTGATTGATTCAGTGCGAAAACTCCTATTCATTTGCAGTGTAGCTCATGTGAAATGTCATGTGCTGAATATTGGCCTGTAGGTGCACAAATACAGTATCAATGCAAATACAATGTACAGTGGACCTGTGTTTTTAGCCCGTGTTTCCATGGTACGTCTGAAAGGATTTATAGCACAGCTGTAGAAGTTTCCTGGAGGCATTGGTCTTAGCCTGGGCTTCTCCTTCTTCTCCTTCCTTGCCACTTTTCAAAAGAAAATACAACTTTCGTTCCTCATGAAAGTATTAAAGAGAAATTGAGAAAACGGCAAATAAGCTTAACACAAATGTAGTAAAAGTGTGTGTACATGAAAATGAAAAATCAGCAAGATCTGAGAACATTTCACAGAGGGAAACAAAGAACATCACTGACCCTGAGGAATGGGTATTCTGAATTTAAAGAGGTCGTAAAAACGGATCAGGACCGTCAATACTCAGAAGTTTGGCATATCCTGCCGTGGCTTTCAAGGCGAGGAGCTGCTTGTGATTGTTTTCATCTGCTTCACTTCAAAACCACTCTAAATTCCTGGCCCTGCAGTTACGGGAAAGCAAGGTGCAGGGTGCTGAGGGAGGGTATGTGGTTCACAGAGATGCTGACTTCCTAATTATTTGAGGTTATCAGTTCAGGTGGTGACTGAGGCTGAGGTACCCACGCGCAGCCATAGCCATCCTCGCTGGAGGGCCAGCAACTGGGCGAGGAGTCTATACTTGGCTGACAAGGCTGTTGGTGCGCTGGAGTACACTGTAACAAACCATTGTTTGTTTGTTCATGTATTTTCTCCCTTCCTTGTGTTGTTTTCCCCCAAGGCAAAACCCTCTCTCTGGGGGAAGCGGCAACTCTTCGCCGGGCCCTTTCTCACCTCCCGCACAAGAAGAGGCCCTTGCTTTGGGCAGTGTCCGGTTGGGCTTTGCCTCACACCTCCCTTGCCTACATCACATCCTGAGCCCTCTCCGGCTTCCCATTTAACCATTCTGGTTTTGGTTTGCATTTTTTCCATCCCTCCGAAACATCACAGCTCTTCCTGATGCCACAGATACCCTTGATATCTTCAATTCCTCCCTGGAAACCCACATCTTCCACTGTGTTTTCCATCATTTTTTCACCTCACAAAACTTCTTTTTGACCTTACCTGTACAATGAAAGTTGACGCTGACAGACCTTAGGAGTTTCAGGCAAAAAAGGCAAGTCTTACCAGTCCTTTTTAATACCAGCAAGAGCTCTAGTATAGATGCAGTTGCACCAGCACAAGAGCACTTTACTATTTTGCCGTTTGGGTAATGGGTGTAAAATACATCAATCAAAGACCTGCTGTGTCCCAGTCACATATATACACCTCTATATTAATATGTTTTTAGCACAGAGACAGCTACCATAGTTCTGGGCTTGCTTCATGTTGTTTGGAAAATTGATCAGAAGGTATTTGATTTCCCCACTACAGAATGCTGTATTCTTGTATCGACTTTCCTTTCTCGGAAGCCCGTTGCTGGTGTTTTTTGTCTTTGTGTCATAATTTTGCTGGATTTGGCCCCTTGTTTGTTACAAGTCGATTTATGAGTTAGCACTGCCTCACTTTTCATTGTTACAGAGCTTTACAAAAGCTGCAGTTTCTTTGTAATTGCTAATGAATTATGTTTTTCAAAATGATCACGGAATGTTTTTCAGCCCCTGTGGCTTCCAGCCTGGGTGTTGAATGCCGTGTGTCTGAGACGGACAAAAAAACCCTTCTGTTTTTATTGTTGGCTGAGGGGAGAGAGTCCAATGCTTCCACCCGTGATGTGTTATGTTCGATGGATTCCAGCATTTGCATCAAGCTGAGAATCATGATTTTTCTTCCCTACCTAACACTAAGAGCAGGCACGTGAGTGCTGTGGCAGCGTGTTCTCTCTGAAGCTTCATTTGATCAGTAGTTAAGCAAAGTGTTTACCTATGTCTCCACTGCTGTACGAGGCACTGAGACACTTGGACTGTTACTTCATGTATAGAAGTATTTATTGTTTGACATCCCGTTTCTTTTAACCATTCCTCCCACATAGCTCATTTCTTTGGTCCCGAGTTTTGCTGCTGCTGCAGGATATTATCATTTAGCATGTGTCAGCTCTGGCTCTAACGTGCAAGAGTAATGGAGCAGAAAGCCTTCACTCTGTGCGGAAACGGCTAAGAGGATGAGCCAGAGGTTGCGGTTTGAGACTCAAAATGGGACTTTTACTAATCTGTACCACTGTAAACTCACTGAGCTGGTTAATTCCTGCAAACACTTGCTGAGGTGGTTGCCACAGGGACAGGGCTTTTTTATTTCTTTGTTCTGACCTGTGACTTGTAGGCAATTTCCATTACACACCTGCGTACCTGGGCCATCTCTGCCCATGGGCTGCCCTTCGCCTTCTCCAGAACCTCTGCAGAGGCTGAAAGATGGTGTGGTGGAGGACTCTGGGCAGAACGACTGCTTTCAAAGTAAAACAAACGCTTAGACACCTTCCGTGCTCTGGGTATCTTTCAGATGTAGCTTGGTTTAATCATTTCAGAAGCTGGACTAGAACATGCAGAGCATGTGCAGAGCATGTTCAGAGCAAACAGGGAAAATGTCTGGGGGAAGAGACTGGCAGAATTTTCTCACAGAAGTTTTCTGCTGTAGGTGCCTTATTTACACCTGCTGAAATGGTTTCATAAAATTATTTATAAATTTATGAGCATTTTAGCCATCTCCTTTTCCACTGGCTATGTCGCTGAAGTTTCCCACCACTCACCTGGGTCTCACTTTGCACAGTTGCTGTCTGCACACTGAGATTAATCCTGTCTTGGCATCTGCAGAGGAGTGTTTAAATTTATGATTCAAACGAATACAGCTCCTGTGGCAGAAACTGTGAAGACGTTCATGAATTTCTAATTAGAGGGGATTCATTCAGTCAATATAATTTCCTAAACGGACTAAGTTGCGGTGTGAAGCATAAATGAAGCTTCATGTTTAGGTAATTAAAACATGCACCTTTCCCCTAGAACCTCTAAGCCCTACCCTGAGTGCCCAGGTTTCCTTTTGGATGCTCTTCTCTACCGTGCTTGTGTGTTTCAGGAGCAGAACAGCAACGCCTTTGGATAGGTGATGTCCCTTGTCTGTTATGTTACCAATAGAACAACTGAACTGCAGTTATTGCAGGAGGAAAAGTCCCTCATGAATTCAAAACCTGCCATTCCAGTCAGGAAATGGGTTTCCAGCTTCTTCACCGTGTGTTTTGTGCTTTGTACTTTCTTCCCATAATGTGTTTTTCAGGCTTAGCTCATAAATGACAGTAAAACTGTTTTCAAGATTTTTATGAGGAAGGTAGTATATAAAACCAAAATCACAATATTTAAATGCCTGCAATAATTTGAAAAGAAAATGTGTCCAAACGATCACATAAATCACGGTAAACAAAGTAAGCAGAAAAGCTACCTGTGAAGGAAACTTCTTTCTTGAGCCCTGAGGCGAACAACTTAAGGCTTGAAGCGTAACCCGCAAATCCTGCTTGTTAAGCTTACGACTTGTGTTTTCTTTCAAAATGAGAGATTTGTAAGAAGCACTTCGGCAATTCGCAGTTCTACACCAGAGCTCCCAAGCCTTACGCGTTCGGCTCCGCAGTCACTTTCTGCAACGCCCTCAGTGCAGAATGGTTGATGATGCCAGGCAGTACCTGGGCAGCGCGACGCCTGTGGATGCCGGCGGACCTTCCCTTCCTCTAGCTGCTGGGTCACAGCTTCAGCCAGGGCCTCGGAGCCTTGTCCTGCAGCCGCCCTCTTGATGGCGTCGGCTTTGGGAGAAGGAGGAGGCAGGAAGGAAATAGGACTGATAAGAATATGGCTTTAAAGCTGGGAGAACAAAATGTTTCTGCAAGTTGAGACTGTTTTAAATCGGCTGTAGGTGGCTTGATGGAGGAATCCCTAGCTTAAATTCAGTGGGCTTCACTCTACAGGATATTAGCATTACTAATTTTTAACAGTTCCTTCTGGCTTTATTTTTAGTATTTGAGATTCTGTGCTATGCTAACCTTGGACCTTGAGGGGAGCTGGACCAGCTGGTGCTAAGCCACCATTTTCCCACCCTCTTATCTGTTCCGTGGGGACTGGATAGAATTTCTGAATGTCCCGATTTCTCCAGAATCTTCAGGTCTTTGTTGCTGTGATTTAACCGTGTGACTCAGGCAGGGCCCCTTAAATCTGGAAGCCATGCAAGTAAATCGAGGCACTTTTGGGCAACACTGGGTTTAATCTTGTAGCTTAAGGAGCCTGCAATTGATCTGGTACTTTCTCAGATCATTGGGTTTCTTGCACCAACACTGCATAGTGCGTAGGTGGCGTGAATGTCTGGTATCCCTCAGACAAGCTTTGTGCGCACACGTGGAGGGCAGTTATCCGGGGCGGCAGACTGCTAGGACAGAAGATACCTATCGCTCTGATGCCTGCTTTGTCTAAACCAGAGTCCTGGAAATGCACGCTGGGGACGCCTGTTTCTATAAACCCAAGCTCTCCTCTATTTAATTTTTAAGATTTGGTTCAGAAGGGTGAAAGATGTGCTTTCATGAAACTAATCTTTGAAAATATTTTTTTAAAAGATGTTGTAGTGTGCCTGAGAGCATGCCAATGGTTCAACATTTGCTCAACCTTCTAGAATTAGCCCTTGCTATAAAAACATCCCTGATCCTGCTGGATTAAAGTCAACACAACCTGTGGATTTTAATGTGAGGTTTAATGTGAGCTTTAATGGATTTTAACCTAAATAAATAGAATTGCTCGAGGCTGATGAAAGTTGTGTGATCTGTGTTATAGATCTGTGCCAGTTAAGAGTGGTATTTTCCTAAGTATTTTCCTTTGGTTTCTTGTCTAACAGCAGTAGGGACAATATAATTCTGCTCGAAAGGCAGGGAGGTGTATATTAATCGGAACAATACGGGACTATCAGGTGTTTTGCATTCCAGCATTGCAAAGTAGAGCTTTAGAGGAGGGAGAGTTGTCCTTGCTTCTGTCCTCCGTAGTCGTCTTGATCCTATAAAACTGCTCCTGTTCTAACAGGGTGGGCTTGACAGTAGATGAGGAAAAGAAAGCAAATACAGTCAGCTTTTTTAGGATTTTGTTACACGGGTTGCAGCTGCCTATTCAGCTGAATAGTTTCAGGCTGAAAGTAGTAACTTTCCATCTAATTGCAATCTCAGGCTACAGCTTCATGAGCAAGTGCTCAAACAAGAGACTTCTATAAAGCCTTGGGAACCCAGACAGCATCTTGTAAATGATAGTTTACAAAAACTGGCATTTTTTTAAAAAAAAACACTTGCAGCAAGTAGCTTTTTCAGGCAACAGTTAAATCATCAGAACGTTGGGATCTGAAGGCACGTTGGGCACACAGTGGATTCTCCTGACTGGCCACACAAAACTTTAAGATGGGATAGCTCATAAAATGCTCCCTTTTTCACCTATATGGCAGTGTGCGGACCAATGAGGCCCTCATGGACGGCAAGCGTTTGGAGCATGGGGCTTGTCTTTCCCTCCCTCCTTGCGGACTGCTAGGCAGGGGTGGGAGAGCGCCCGAGGAAGATTCGCAGCGATGTGCCTGCAGACTTTTCCAGATGCAAAACTTATTCAGATTCTGTTTTGACAGAGCTACTGGAGAAAGAGAGGGGTGTCTGGTGCCAAATAGCTAATTTCACTTTCCTGATCTGTGAACATCTGTGGAATTTCCCTGGGCTCAGTCCAGCTTCTGCTTGACTAGAGGAGTCCTGTTGGATGTGGCAGTAAGTGAACATGGTCACCTTTTCGTGCTGACTTCCACTCAAGGACTTCAGTTCCCTTTTCGTGCTGTAAGGTCAGCAAAAGCAGATATGCAGGCCGTGCATAGTCAGGCAAAATCCCCCAGTTGGGCAATGACCCTGTGCCAGCCTTGTTTGCTAGCAAGGACGTGGCCGTGAGCCATCCTACGCACTCCTGGCTGCCGTGGCTGGCCAGCAGCGCAAGCCGACTCAGTCGCATGACACCGGAGCAGGCTCCTCTCTACTCTAGATGTTGCAGACTTTCTGGGCAGGCTGATCCAACACCACTTCATGGCAGTCAGTGGTAATTTCCTGCTTAGTATTAAAAGGCTGCATTTCCAGAAAATTGTGTCTGGTTTTCTTTTTTTGTATTAAATCTTAAGAACGTTTTGTCACCCTTTCTGTAAACAAAGGGCATAGGAAGTACAACTTCACAGAGATAAGAGATTTACATGTAGGCTGAGGAATGCGTGAACAAAAAGACCTCCAGTATTGAGAAATAAATCCACATCCTTTTTTTTTTTATTTTTTGTAGTGTGTATGGTACTGTGGTTGCTCGCTCAGTTATGATGGCCTTTCGGTTACATGACTCGCTTTGCCATAACTTCACTAGGGGTAGGACTGGCTGAAAATAAAATAGCTGCAAGTAGGTTTCCCCATGGTTTCACATGCAAATCACCCAGCAAAGTGTAGTTCTTGGTACTGACAACTATAACTTCTTCTTCCGTTCTAATTGGAGTTTTCTCACTGACTTCAGCTAGACTCATTGTTAATAGTACGTGCCTTTTAGGCAGCTGGCTTGCAATCTTAAATTAGGTACCACCAGTGGGACTCGTCTCACCTAATTTGAGGCAGATGAAACCCGTCAGGTGAGTTGTTCTCTTAGAGATCCAGACTCCCTACATCAACTGCAAAAGGAGCCTGGATGATGGGATCCTGGAGTAGATGGTTATCCTAGATGTTTGAAGGAAGGTGATTTGAATTCTGTCCCATTGACAAATTTCTGTGCAAGAAACAGGCCTGGCTGAAGTGTATCTGAATCCTCCCAGTATTTTTATCTCAGAGAATGCTCTTTTGATGCCAGATTTTCCCTGTGTATTCTTTCTGAAGGTAAATTTTTGGGAAATTGCACTTGAACTTCCCTAACAAATTACGTGATGATCTAGTGAAAATAACACATTCCTCTTTCTATTTTGTTTTGCATCACTTCTGCCTGGCAATTTTGCCTTCTTCTGTATTCTCCAGTGATAAGGATGGGATTAGCTTTTTTACTGGAGTATTTCAGAATTTATCTGAAAGTGATTCCTTCTGGAGAGGTTGATGTTTGCCATTTGAATGGTTTTGAGGTTGTCCTTGTTCTGTTACCCAGTTTCTTCTTCCCTTTTTCTCCTCTTCGGATTTCCTCTTTCCAGTGTTTGCATATTTCATTAACCTGACATCTGTTTTGTTTTAGGAGAAACCTGATGCCAGCCCCACATCTCTACAGCTGCGATCCCAGATTGAGGTTAGCACTTTGATTTTGATCATCCATTTTTGTTTGTTTGTTCTTTAATTTGATATTCTGTGTAAATTAGGTGAAGGCTGCTCTCGTGTCTGCTCTCACTGCTATGTGTCTTCTCTTGCAGGAGTCACTTGGTCTCAGCAGCACCGCGTCAACACCCGACACCGAAAGAAAGTAAGTGAAGGTACAGGAGGTGAGAAAGGAGGGAGGGGGAATTTGGTGAGTTTTCCTTTTCCTTGGAGTAAATTCATTTTAGATTGTATTGATATTTCAAGATTTCAGATCTAGCCACTATTAAGGAAACCGTTTTGGAACCTGCTCCTTCTCTTGTTCTCTTTTGGCCTTTGTTTATTTTGACTTTTGGATCAAGGGAGGGTTATCTTTTGCGCTCTGTGAACACTTGGAATGTGCACACACCAATATGACTAGTAGTCATTTTTGAGGAACATCACTGATTTCACGTTCTCTGCAAATTAAACCTGCTTAAAAAATAACTTTCTGTGACTAGACGTAAATGCAGCCAAAAAGAAATAGGAAAGGGGAAGGGAGAGTTACAAACTTAAACCACTTTCCTTTTCCCGTGCACTACTGGGTTTGTATCTGTGCTTTTGAAGAAGGTGCCTAGGGAATGAAGTATTTAAAACCAAGTTAAAGGGAGCTTTAATTTTAGCAGTCCTTAATAAAAACCGCTCTGTGAGGACCGAGAAGGTTTCTGTTTATTGTCACCTGCTGCTGCAATGTGTGTGCTTGTTTTCCGTTCCTCCTTCCTTTGAGCCCAGGATCTTGGATCCCTACTGCTAAGGGTAACGTGCAGCAGCGCATGAAGATGACTGACACTGTATTTCCAGTTGCCTGAGCTTTGTGGGACAGTGCCAGCTGGACTGGTTTAGAGGGAGTGTGTGGCATCCTGTTGTGATGTGATGCGCTTTTGTAAGGTTTTACAGTCCCACATTTGAATATCTTCCAGTGATTCAACACTGACTGGAATAGGTTGTAAAAAATTGTGACCTGTGCTCTTGCTAGTTCAGTAGAAGGGGTGTCAGTCCCAGAGAGAGCTGTGGTGGGCATGAGGTCTGGGACTTGCCTGAGCGCCAGCCATGTTAAAGTCAGGTGAATGGCAGGCAACAGCTGCTTAGGGGCTTCCTGTGGGACTGTCTGAAAGATGATTCATGCTAAAGATCTTGGAAAGCGATGAATTATCTTTTAGAGGTGCCTTGTCTCTCCCAAGCGCTCACAGAGAAATCAGTGATGGTTTGCTTGAGGTAGATGCTCATTTTCAAAACAGCTTTAGACAGATAAGGTGAATTTTACTTTGGGTACCATCACTGCCCCCATGTTACATGCTGTTAACAGAGAAGGCCTAGAAAGTTTAGAGTTTAAAAGTGGTGCTTCAGATGTTGAAACATGGAGAAGTTTCCTTCAAGGATACCTCCGTGTCTAACATTATAATGAAACCAGAATGATAAGTGGATGGGAACGATTACTGGGAAGTAAGCCTCCAAGGTTGTCCTATAATCGTAATTCTTCTTAGTCTCAAAGCACTTTCCCCATGGATAAATATCATCATCCTTCCTTAGGTAATAATGAGATAAAGGTCTCGCAGGAGGACAGTACACAACTGGAAATAAACTCCTCTTACAAGTTCTAGTTAGTTTCCCAAAACTTGTCTCTCTGTAGGTGTTGTACCACAAATAACTGAGTGAGAAGGCAGTATCTACAAAAACATCTTCTGAGTGACTCTATTCTGAGAGAGCCAATTTACCTCACTGAAAGGAAATTAACTCCTTTATCTAGTTGAGATGGAGTGGACTTTTCAAGAACGGAAGTGTCCTGCTTGAGGATTTCTCTGCCAGCTGAAGGGCATACGTGATTAACCTGTTCAGATATGTGAAACTGGCGCAGGGCAGGTTGTGTCAAATATTTGTGCAATAAGAAGCAAGGCAACGTGATGCATGCTAATTGGGCAAGGTGTTGAAAATAATAAATGGTATCTACTCAATACCGTACAAATTATTCAAAACCGGAATTAGAGAGGCCTGTGCCTATTAGTTACAGCCTGCCACATCAACGCTGTTTTCATCACTCTAGCTTGGAGGGCAGAATTGTCACAGGAATGCCTCTTCCAGGGAGGACGAGTTTATAAAATTGATCTGCAGGAAAATGGAAAATGACCACTTCAGGTGCATCCAATACATCTATACTTGGTACTAACATGTTGAATTTGATGTTTTTCGGGGGAGGATAGCATGTTGGCTCTAGAGGTTTTTATTTGGGTTCCGTGTTTAGCTTGTGGGTTCCATCTGAGTTTGCTGCATGGGCGTGCTAGGAGATAGGAAAGCTTGTCCCTTTCAGGGTGCTGCTTTTGTGGCCCCTTCATGCTGCATGAAAGAAGATCTGGGGTAAACCTTTTACAAAACTTCTTTTGTTGTGAGAAGGCTCCAGTTTGCCAAACCTGAAACTTGGTGCAGACAAGCGTTGGTTTCTCTTATCCACAAAGAGGTTTCAGGGGCAAAAGGATGCATTTGTCCCAGAATAGCCATCCAGATTTTCAGGAGCTGAAAAATCTGTTGTTGTGAGTACTCTTCCAAAGGCCAAGTAAAAGCTTGCCCAAGAAAAAGTTGTATTTCTGCATATTGAAAATACAAATGTTTTCTCATGGTGAGGCGAGGTAATTCTGCTCTGGTGTTCTGAGCAGGTTGCTTCAGAAAGTAAAAGCAGTCCCAAGGAAAAACCCATGCTGAGGTGGCAAAGAGAGAGCGAGTGGCTGGCTGGAACGTGGTCACACTCTGTACCTCCCTCGCCCAGCGCTGCTGCCTGCACACCCCGCAGCTTAACGCTACCGAAGTGTAAAGTTTTAAAATAACACACCTGGATGGTTGCTTAATTTGCCAGAGTTGAGAGATTCCAGACAGAAGGAGGCTTTGAGGGAGCCTGGAAGAAGCTATGTTTGTTTTAACCTGGTTTGGTTTTCCTTTTCTGTGGTGCTCAACTGAAGAGAGAGCCTGACAGGCTCCACTGTACACCGCACTGAAAACAGATTAGCCATGGTGCTCCGTGGCAGGAAAAAATCCCCTTTGTGTGGACAAGCAGTGTATGTTCAGTCTTGCCTTGAGTCTTACTAACCCTGCTGCCCAGTCTGTTCAAAGCCAGCATGAAATTAGCAGGTGCCCTCAGTCCAGCAAGTTGCTCAGCAAGTACCTGCCTAGTGGGTGATGTAACACGGAAGAGCAGCCGCAGAGCCTGGAGGGAGGCAAAAGGGGTTACGTGAGCCTGAAGGCAGAGTTCCTTGTCGCTTCAAGTCATTGTCACTCCAGAGGCATCTGGGGCAGTACTACCGTCCTCTGCTGCTGACAGCTCTGTTCCTGTTAACTAGATGAAGCTACAAAAAAGACGGCACATAGGAACCTGCTCCATGCATTATAAATGCCCTGCCAAATACGGTTTTCGTTCGATTGATTCTGACAAAGAGATAAAAATATTTGCTGTAGCAAAGGCCTCTGAGACTTACGTGAATAACAGCAAACTGATGTGGCCTGAAAAGCTATCTATAAACAACAGAAAACAAAGTCATGTTTGTTTGCCTCACAATTGCTCTGATTTTTTGGCCAAACTGGAGTTCCTTCTGTAAATTGAAACAGTTGGGCAGGCTTCAGAGTCATATAACACTCAGCCAATAATGCAAAGCATGGAACGAGATGTTTGTAGCTTGCTTCCCTTAATAGTAAATTTCATTTCCCTCTGCCCTTTCCAAGATTCACATCTTTTAAACTGCAGACTTGCTGTCAGTTGTGGTGCTAGTGTAATTTTGCAGATTCTCAGTGTGTCTTCAGCAAAGTGGCAGCAGCATCTTTAACAGTGATATTATTCATTTTAAACAAAAATCTCCCCATAACTGCAGGTGTTCCAATATAGACACACCGACCTCTGCTTTTGCTAGAAGGGTCATCAATGTAACAAATGTGCAGTAAATGTGTTCTGAGCAGCTACTGTTGCATCTTTGTCCCCACACGATTTTGATCTGGGGATGTATTGTATATACAATCCCTATTATTTCCAAATCATGGCAACACCCCAAGGATGTTTACTCTGACTGAGCAAGGTTTTCTCATAATTGTAAACAGAGCATTTAAAACAATGTAATCCAGCTTTTAGCCTGTTCCCGTTTTTGAGCATTCAAGTCTACATGACAGACTGATGAGCTCTGCATGTTTGCCAGGAAATCCAGGTTAAACCCAGTCCCCTGAACTCAGGCTTCTGCATCCTGACTCTCATCCTGTTTTTAGAGGAACCGGGATGTTGCAGAGGGGAAGCTGTGCGTTTTCCCTCTTGGGAAATAGATCTGTTTGCTGTCACTGTTCGCTACAGCAGCCTTTGGGCAAGTTTCAAATGTGGTGTATCAGAGACCTGCCAGAAAAGAGAAGGAAGTGGCTGAGAGACCCATGAGCACTGCAAACAGATAGGATGAGGTACAGTCACTCCTATATACTCCTTTTGTTTGTTTCTTTCTTTGCAGTTGCTAGAGAAAGGAAGGACAAAAAAACAACGCATGGGGTAGCAGTTGCGGCTGTATCTGGCATTTTGCAGGCATTCCCACCACCTTCGCATAGCAGTGGGTGTTACGAATTGTCACCTCCTACATGACTCAACCGCTGTTTCTTGAGCTGTACCACTCAAGCACACTCCTGGCGAAGTAAATGGTCATACTTAATATTAAGCGCCACAATTCATCCTGCTGTACTCCTCAGGCAGCAGCGCAGTGCAGTTTAAGCATTCTCAACCCCGTGATCCTCAGGACCTAAATCCCAGACTCTGCCAGAGCAGGGAACTGAGCAGAATCAGACTTGTCAAGCAGAAGGTACTGGAGAAAAGCACACGTGTGGGGTGCAGACGGCACAGGGGAGCATTGCTCGGAGGCTTTGCATTCCCCTGGCATGGGGGAGCTGCTGTGCCTCTGGCAGCTGTGTCCTCACCTCCCTGCTTCAGCTGCTCTCAAGAGTGAATGTCTTTGTCATCCTCTCTATGTGTGCAGGACCTACATCTTAAACTGAGCCCCTCACATGTTGAGTTCATGCAGTTTGGCTAGATCCCTGGTGGCTTGTTGGGAATGTCAGAGGAGTTGTCGTAGGCTGCTTGGGCGTTATGGCTTTCTCTGAGGTAGTTAGCAGGCAACCAGTGAGGCCACAACACAAGTGGCTGCTCTCTGCATGCTATTGTCTCTGCAGGAGAAACTGTTGACTGAACAGGTTTTTAAGGATTTTCTGCAAGGACGTGCCATAGTAAAGCCAGTAACTGTCCTGTAGTATAAACTTGACCTTCACATCAGTCCAAGGCTGGGAGAGTGCCTGCAGTTCACTGTTCCTGTCTTCCACAGTGATGTTCAGAGAAAGCAGCAGTCTCTTTAAAAACGCCTTTCATTTTGCAAAAGGGTTCACGCAAGCCTCATTTGTGCCCCTTTTGGTATACTAATCTACTGGCCTTTGCCAGTAGTTTTTAGCACTAGATTTCCTAGTCTTCTGCCCCTGCAGCATCCAAACTGCAAGTCAAGCTTTAGTGCAGGAGGTTATTAAATCATCCCTCCAAATCTTGGGGGGGCGCTTAATTTCTATCACAGTTGATTCTGGCAACTTCTCAAGATGTCCAAGTTAACTTTGGCAGGTATTTGTAAGCTCATCTGCAAAGAAACAGGAGCGCAGGTCTGACAGAAGATGTGAGGCAGAGAGAGGGCAGAAAGTGAGAACAAAGCATAAAACAACCAAATCCCCCAAAGGGAGGGTGCTAAAGGCTACACTTCATTACTAAATTAATAAATTGCTCCTTTTGCATAGACTATTGGAATTAAAAGTAAGAGCTTGCTGTACTTGAGATGTCTGCATTTAAGATACTATTTTTTATACCCTGTTCTTGCAGGAACCAAAAAGAATTAGTGAATGTGTATGGCCCTGTTTTCACTTGTTTGAGGCCTGATTTAGTCAAAGCCAAATTATTCATGCTGCCTTTAAACAGCCTTCTCAAGAGAAGTAGGGCAGGAAACTCCCACAATAACCCGCACAATGGGAGCGAGAGGCCAGCCAAACGCCGCCCGGGACACGTGAGGAGGGAAACCAGTGTGCCTTTGAGCAGCTGGAAGAAGATTTCAAGCCTGGTAATTTTGTACAAGGAAGCATGAAGGAAGCCTTTCACGAGAAAGCCCGACTTGTCGCAGCTATTTGACACGGCACTAGTGAGCAATGCACGCAGAACAGGGGTGTATTGCATGCGGTACGTTGGGCTCAACTCTTTGCTGTCAAAGAGTTTTTAGCTGGCAGTTATTTGCCTCCCGGCTGGGACCCACCAGTCGGTTATTAAATACGTGATGTAGCCCCTCTGCGTGCTGTCAGTCACCGGACCAAGCCGGTGGGACCAATGTGGTGGCTTCCATGCTGGTAATAGTAGAAAATACACATACGCATGCAAGGCCCACAAGCAGCTCAGTGTTTGTTTCCACTGAGAAAGTTTTGACCTGCTTAAAGAGCCATTGCTATGGAAACCTAATGAGAAGATAATTGAATGAAATGTCTTTGCTTTCTATCCCTTTCTCACACTGGTGCCAGCAAGGTTAGAACCTTGCAAGCCTGCTTTCTCTTCAGGTTCATGCAAATTTGATAAAAATACCAAAGACCTGTTTTCTTCCCTGTGCCAGCTCTGTTTAGATAAATTATCTTGTATTCAGTCAGGAGCAGTTACAAGTCTGTCAGTTTTTCATACTAATTATGTGACTGGGCCATTTCTAATGCACGTGGATAACCAAACGGCTTTGCAGCAGAGCTAGCATGGCCTTTTGCATCGGTTTATTCACCGCTATGAATGTGCATAATATCTGTAGATTGAAAGTCCGATCCAAAGCATTTTCCTCAAAGGGCTGTAAATAGTCATTGGGAAGGAATAAGAGGGCCACTATCAGTTTATTGAAGATCATAACAGTAGTGGTTTCATTATCAGATGATGCTATGCATCTGTGGATTTTATGGTCCATAAATGACACGCGGCCATCTGTTAAAGCACATCTGCATTTGAAATACTTAGTGTTGAAACAAAACCCCATCAGAAATCCTGTCATTCTCCGTTCCCATGTTTGTTCTGTTTTGAGAAGGATGAGCTTTCAAAAATCAACAGGCGCATTCATGAAAGCAGCACATGGTGTCATTTGTTTCTTTTCCCATTTCTGTGGTGTACCAGCACATTCACATCTCGGGGCACGTATGACTGTCTCTCTCGTAAAATCAACAGCTCTGGGTGCAAGATAAGCCCTGGTGTTTTTCTCTCTGAGATCGGAATCGGCCCAGAGTAACAGGGAAAGCTGTAGCCTAGTAGCTCAATGCAGCCTAGTTAAAACCCATCTTAATAATCAGATACAGTCTCAGTTGGCTTATGAGGCAAGTGTGTGCATCAGTTCTTCCTTACGCTCCAACTTTGGAGCCTACCTCCAGGATTCAAGGGTTAATTTACAAAAGGAATGGATTGCTTAGGTATAGCAAGGTCATCCCCACTGCGGCACTTCTGTGGAAAGATAGATTCAAAGACCGTTTTGGATGCCTGGCTTTGCCATTGTTCATACAAAACCCGCAGGCTGCGAAAGAACCAGAAGTGCCCTCCAGAGGCAGTCCTTATCCGGATCTTTGTTGCCAAAGACATCTGGTCTGGTCACCTTCCTTCAAGCACCCTCTTGAAAGCAGTTAGTTAGTTTTTAAAGCTGCCCTCCCTTTCTCTTCCAACCTTCTGTTGGAAGTTTGTCCAAATAGTTAGGAAATATTAACTCTTCTCTTCTAATTTCTTCCGAGCTTACATCTACTTGTTCCTGTGCGTGATTTATTAACAGGCAGTAAAGTGATCTTTTTGCAGCTTTCAATTTTGACGACTGAACAGGCAAAACTTTTCTAGCTTTCTCTCATAAGATAAGGTGTCTGGCTCCCTGACTATTCTAACAGCTTTTCTCTTTACCACTTCTGGTTTGAATTAGTCTTTCTTGAGCATGAGTAATGACAGTTGTACAGCTATTCCAATATATGTTAATTCTTTGTACTGCCATTGGAATTTCCCATCCTTATGCCTTTTAGGATTAACGTGTTGGTTTTTTTCTCAAGCATCCTTTTTCAGCTGGTATCCCCAGGTACTCTCTCATTTACAGACCTCCAGCATTTGAAAGACTGACTTTTGTGTCAGTCCTGTTTGTGTACTTGCACATTTTAGCGTTGAATGTAAACTAATTTCTGTCAAGCCTGCCTTTCTAGTTAGCTAGTTCCTGGTCCAGGTTCTCCACTCTGGCTATTGCTACTAAATTTTGTGGCACTGATCACTGAGTGGTCTGATGTAATTTACTAAACTCTGCTGAAAGCAGCCTCTCTAAGGCAGTAATGTTTGGTTACTCCCAAAAGGAGCTCCACTTTTAGATTATCTATTGTGCTGCTTCTCCCCCACCCCCATTTGTTTGTTTCAGCAATTTGACTCCAAGAGGCCCAAAGTATTGGCCTAGAAGTAGTTTTGAATTTGTGAGATTAACGGATTAAAGTTTGACCCCTTCTGCAGCTCGCTTTCAGAGATTATGGGTTGATAAGAAAGTACTCCTTCCCTCTGGCCATAAATCTTTTTTTCTTCCTTTTTGTCTGAACATATACCCATACATTTCTTCTATATGCTGTGACAGAGTACATTTCATGTGAAAGCTTGCTAATGAAGTTGTACATCAGACCACAACAAAAACGAAGGCCTCCACGGTAGAGTAATGGCAGTTGGCTCCCTTTCAGACATGCAGTGCTGAAACTTCTGCCAAGTGCCGCTGCATCATTAACTTTCAGTGCAAGTTATCAGTCTATGAATGGAAGAACACAAATCACTTTCAGTGCACGTTCACAGAGGAGCTGCAGATTTAACAGAGTAAGGGAGTGTAGTTGGCAAATCGAACATATGGTGACTCCAAAGTACTCTGGAATTTTTCACCAGACATCTAGGAAGTAAAGCGCTTGATTGATTTCACTGAACATTTTTAAGCATCGGAGTTGTCTGGTGGAACTAAAAAGCAAATGCCTTATCAGGGTCTATGTGGTAGGTTTTGTCAACATTTCCATCTTTTCCGACCAGCTGTTGGCATTTTCAAGGTCAGGCCAGGCATGGAAGATTTCCTCTTTAGGGAATGCATGAAATGATAATTGGAGTTTGCATCCTCTGATGAAACTCAGCATACTTCTTTAATCAGTTATAAATGAGATGGTGGTCTCCTTGCTGTGGATGCTACTCTTGTCCTCACCCCCTCTAGCTCAGGCGCATCAGAAGTTTGCTCCTACTGCTCTTGCCCTTCTTTGGAGGCCAGCGTGGGATGAGTTGGTGGCCTCAGGCTAATTCCCAGTGAACAGATGTCCACATCAAAAACATTGCCACTACACCTGCTACTCGCTTGCATCATTGTTGGCAACGGCGCAAGAGAAGAAAAGGATTAAAATGGATTTTGAGGCTGATGAACACAAGAGACTACCTCGCTACTTCAAGGCTGATTTCACTAGCGAGGCAAAGTTCTGATCATTAACAGATTTAATTTTCTGAGGATGACAATTTCATGCATTTCAGGGATACTAAATTCATTTAAGATAAATAGAATAACTGCTTGATGGATGAGGTCTATGCTCGAGTACAAAACATGTGGTGGATTCATTCTGTCAGTTCCACCAGAACTTGGCATTCTTTTTACTTGGTTGTGTCTGTATACAAGTCTGCATGTTTTTTATCTGCTTTAACTTTAGTTAGAAAAATACTCATCAACAGCTTTACTTATAAGTGAAATTGTGGCCCTGTTGAAAGTCCTTAAATTTTGACACTGGCTTTTCTGGAGTTTTTACTCAGAAGGTATGCGGTTTGTATTTCTCTCCTGCGTTTGTTGTTCAGGCTTCATAAAAACTAAGCATTTGGTGGCGTATCACCTATAACATGAGCTTTTGCCTTTCAAGGATAAACTTTTATCAGCCAGGACAATACTAAATGTCTCCCTCCAGCTGGTACACTACAAATCTGAAATTTGGTTGCTTCACTTGGTTTGTTGTTTGTGCTGGATTAAATTTCTAATCAGTCTGAGGTTGAAGGAGGTTACTTTCAGAGCTTCCCTGTGCCAAACCCTCCTTGTCTAGATGAATTGCTAAATCAAACTGAGAAGTCATACTGTCTCATTTCGCCTTTAATGATGTCTTTGCAAATTGATGAGCATGTTTTTCATGCTTACAAAACGCTGGCCAGTAATTGCTTACATCTAAATTGAACTGGCTTGAACGAAAGTTTTCCTTCAAGTGGTTTACTGACTTGTTCAAAAACTCTTCATTGCCCTCTTCTGGGGCTCTGAGAAAACGCAAGGAGCCTGTGCAAACGCTGTGGACAGCACCTAGAGAATGTCGTGTGTGTATTATTATATGGCCTCATTCAAAGAACGATGTGGCTTGAGGTCTTCTTGGTATGCTGGGGTACGCGTGTTTCTGTTCTGCATGGCTGCAGTACAGCCACCGCACAAAAGGGCATTGTCACGTCACGGGGCCGAGCTCTCGGCAAAGACGCTGCAGTAACGCTTCGCGCTTGGAACCTCCAGCAAAGCCATTGAAGCTGGCAGAAGTCATTCCACTGGCTTGGTGCAGCTTGGTTAAATAGTTATTCCCATAGGAAGGCTTCAAAGAACTGCACAAGATTGGGTAATTTCTGTTAGCTCCATTTATACAGACAGAAGAAAAGAGAATGAGGGGGGTAATGTTGTCTCCGCAGAGATCCCACAATGAACCGTTGGCACCGAGTTGGAATCCATTAATGGAAAATTAGTTCAATGAACATAAAGCCCGAGAACAAAAGATTTGCTTACTGTTTTAGTGGGTTGTTTGTAAAGTCCATGTTCTGTTAAAATAAGTCTCTCCAGCTAGCTTTTGAGGAAAGGAGTATATGGTGGGAAAGCACACAAAAGGGAATCGGGAGAAAGAAGCGGTAGTCTCCAGTCGTCTGTGGTTGTGTTTCATAGGGTCTGAACAAGCTTTCTTCACTTCGTCTTTGAAAAATCTCTACCCCTCTCTTCCACACAGTGGCTTCTTAAAGTTTAATGAGTGCATATTTATAAAGCATTTTCAGATAAAAAACAAATAGGCCCAAAGCTGTTAAACAGCTTAACAAATACAGCATCCCAGTGCTACAGGTAGCCAAATTACTGGTTTACAAATGGAAAGGGGGAAAGTATGTGAAAAAGTGTTTTTCTGAGGGATCCCTGGACTCCTTTGCCTTAACCATAGGTTTCTGTCAGTATATATTTTTCTATGCTGGTCACAAAAGGCATGCTTAAGAGGGGAACTCAGTTACTGTGGTCAGACCAGTGGCTTCAGTTTTTGTTTCCAACTTGCTGTGTTGAGTAGAAAAGGGAAGAAGAAACAGCTCATGATATATTGTTTGGAAACTGTAATTTACCGTAATCAGACAGCTCCCATGAAATGTGAGAAGCCTGCATCAATAAGTGCATTTCTGTTTTTTGTCCTAGGCTCTCCATTCATAAATCAAGTTCGGAAGAAGGCTCTGTAGGTCAGTATATTTCATTTTATTTGATACTCCTATGGAATTCTTAAACAGATTTTGAGTTGTGCTTGTGCTGGGATGTGAAGAGCTGAGTAAACACAATGGTGGCAGAAGTCAGCAGCATTTGTGTGTGTGTGTGTGTGTGCGCGGAGGGCGAGTCTCGGCAGCTTTAATTTAGATGCTGAGTGTCTCAGTGATCACCGAGACTGACCAACCAGCATTATCTTGTGATAAATATGCATCTTTTGACTTGTTCTGTTGAATTTCAAATGTCTGCATGTTAGATCACTGCTAGCCTATCCGTTTGTATTCTGAAAATTACCACCACCAGTGAATAACTGGGTTTCTTGTTATTTTTCTTCATGTCACAACAGAGTTTCTCCTTTGTTTCTGAAATACTTTACATTCTTAAATATGTATTCATTTGCCATTGTCTTTCACTTCTTTTTTTTAAAAAAAATCACTGCAATTAGTTCATACAGCTATCCTAACTTATTAGTTGAGATGATACAATTCTGGACAAATTTTATTTTGCTTGTTGGAGAGGGAAAAAAAAAGGGGGGGGGTTGTTTGTTTGTTTCTTTGAAATTTTTTTCTAGGGACATTTCCACACAGTCTACACTTAAGCTGTGTTTCAGAGAGTCAGTAAACTCAGCTCTAGGTCTTCTAGGGCGAGACCCAAAATACTGTAGTCACGTGCTGAAACTCAGTGGCACAGTGTAAACTGTGTTCCTTTGAATTTCTTGAAGGCATAGGGATGAAGTAGATGATTTATCGCTAGCATTTCTGCCAGATCGGGCACAGTATGCTCTCTTGCAGATGGCATCAACTTTATAGCATGTGCCCTAGTGAATTCAGCAGAACACAGTTATATACCCTACCCTGAGTCCGATACCATTTCGTTTTTAGAACAAATGATTTACTTCTGGGTCACCAAGCCATATGCAGATCTGATACTAATGGATGTGGAGAGCCAGCCTTGTACAGCCCAGGCATACAGACAGCAAGAGTCAGATGTAGCTGATGGTCTCAAAAAATTTCTCGTGCCAAGTAGCAGAATGCGTGTGTATGTTGCGCATATGTGTCTGCATGTGTGCGTGCATTTATATATGTGTAAAGTATTTCTTTTCTGTATAGATATGCACACACATATTAGAAAATTACTTATCTGAGTTGTGGCTCAGGCTGCATAATTGTGGTTCAGTTAACAAGAGTAAAGCAACAAAATACTTCAAAAACACTTCCAGACTTGACATTAACAACCTGACAGATATCAAAATGAATGTAAAATATTTTCTGTTTGTAATTCAAAATATGTAAGTTACTGGCTTATCTCAGTCCTCTATAACATTGGCAATTATAAAAGAATGTGCATTTCCCTGAAATAGCTACATCAGCACAGTTCTGGTACAGAATAAATCAAGGAAAACAAAAAAATTGAGATTTTTTTTAATTCTTGTGTTTTACTTAGAAAATACAACTTAATGCTTGAAAGTTTCTCTAACATTTACAACTAATGTTTCTTTCTGAAATTCTTTTTCCCTTTCCCCTTATCCTCCCTCCCTACTTTCCTTTTAGGGAAGGCAGACTGGAAAAAGAAAAATAAGTTTTTTTGGCAGAATTTCCGAAAGAACCAGAAAGGACTAATGAGGCAGACTTCAAAAGGTAATTTTTTTTTTGAGGACACACAACCTATCCATATAAAATAGAAGGATCCAGCATCACAAAGGAGTAAAATTCATTTTCAACAGTGTGACAGTTGGGTGTCTGTGGATCTGGAAGTGTCGCAGGTTTGGTTCATCATAACGGGGCTCAAGTAGGTGAGTCGTGTTCTTGTGAGACTGCATCTGCATGAAACTGGGACATCTTTGGTCCTAATTGTCAGTTATGGCACACGCACAAAGTGATGTGGTTTATATATATATATTTATAAGTAATATCTGTAAATGAACAAGATGCTTTTTTTTTTTTCCTGACCCTGACTTGATGAGAGAAATGCTGACCTGTTTTAATTAGAAAGATGTTTCTCCTTCCTTTGGCATTTGGTTACTTTGACCTGTTTGGTTTAGGCTTGAATCCAACCTCTCATTGTAGGAGAAGACACTACAAGAAGGAGTAGTAAAAGTGCACCTGGTGACTAATGCCAATATAGGATCAATTCCACTTAAACTGTCAGATGTCTTTCTCCAGTTCTCCTCCAAAAGATGCAGCTGTGCATTGCTTAAAGTATTTCTCTTCACACAGAAAATCTCTGTTTCCCCATGTGTATCTGTTAGATCCTTGTTTTGCAAACAGATGCTTCTCCACATCACTATGTCTGCGTTTAGACGGATTGTGAAAGATGTCAGGAGCCCACTTAGGACGTTGAAAAGGGGGCACATTTACACTCTCAGTTAAGCGTGGATCCTTGCTGGCTCTCAAGGCAAGTTCTAATTGTTTGTGCTGACATGCCAAGCACATATCAAAAGGAGAGGTCCTGGAGTAGAGAGCCCCCATACAACCCATACCATGTGCCAGCTCAGTGGCTGATTAGATAGCCTGGATAGATGGGGGGACATGGCCAGTCTGCTGCAAGGGCCCGGCATGCCGTTCCTGGAGGGGCTTCCCATCGACTCTGGCAGCTGACTACAGTATTCCTCAGGGCTGAGTGCAGGACTTCTCTGGCATTAGCACTTTCTCTTTTGATTCTGGTTTTTCAGGGTCAATAACTGTGTGATGACGGTCACTTTTTCATTTCTCCTTGTTGTGCTCTCTTGTTTTCAGTCTCAAAGTAGACTTAGTTTTCTAGATTTTTACTGAGTTTTTACTTCCTTTATTTGCTCAGTTACTTCCAAAACATTCAGTCCGTTGAAATCATACTACGAGCCTGCTCTGGGGAGGGTCTGTTTCTGACCAGCCAGATGCACATGGCCACCAGATTTCAGAGCACTGGATAACATCCGGTTTCAGTGTACCCCACTCTGTGCATGACCTCTTACACATGCTTGTTATGTCTGTGCTTTTTCCTGCAGGAGAGGATGTAGGGTACGTGGCCAGTGAGATCACGATGAGTGATGAGGAACGGATCCAGCTGATGATGATGGTCAAAGAGAAGATGATCACCATTGAGGAAGCACTTGCTAGGGTATGATATCTATATACTTAAGTTTCCTTGAAAAACATGTTTCAGGATGTAGGCTATACCAATTTGGAGTTTTCATTTGCTCAGGAAATAGAAGACAAGGGGGAGAAAGCCTGCCTGTTTGTCCCATTGCACTAGGTAGCATAGGTTAGATAGCAATTCCTTTGGTAGTGGAGAAAAGTGAGATTTAGCTCAACCGAAAATAGATGTCCAGCGCATGGTGAATTAATTGCATTCTAAAAGCATTTGCTTCTCGCTGTTGGCAATAAAGGGTGCTAATCAGAGAAAAGCTCAAGCGTAGAAATTTTCATTGCAACTGTCTAAAGTAAGGGAGAGGAATCTCAACTGTACTAGCACTTATTTATCATGTATGTTCGTAGGTTTGTTGAAGTACTACAAGGAATGCTTCAGGTTTTGCTGAGCTTGCCTTATGTGTTTCAGAACGCGTATATTTCTTATTATTTTCCTGCTGCTAATGGTTAAAGGACAGTTTGATTGAAGGCTTCCATTTCAGCAATTAAAACTTCAAAAAATACTGATGTTTAAGCTAAAATTTCTTCTGCTTGTTGCTTAGCCAAAAAGGTGATGTTTTATTTTAATAGCCTTCAAGAAAACATATTCAGCTGGTTTTTGCATTTGATGTTAAAATCAACACAGATGTACAGTGGCTGTCACAAGTGTTTCTTTACAAAATCTAAATGTTAATATACCACAAGAAAAATAACTGTAAGGCATTGTATTTTTGCAGCAGTAGGGATGAGATTTTAACTGCTTAGGAGCCAAAAGGTCAGTGTTAAAGTTTCCACGCCACTTTTGGTTTTCTGCCCTTGTGCAAAATACTGTGATGCAACACAGGGTGTTCTGTATGGGCTCCATCAGAGGTGCAGAAAACATGACGTAGATCATGAATCGTCACTCAGATAGATTTCTATGCTGACATACTACATCTTGAAATACATTATCGTAGCATATAAAGTTACGTTATTGTCTGAAGAAAATATTGCTTTGCTGGGAAACATATAATGAAAAAAAGTGCAAAAATTTAAAATTACCAAGTGATAACATTGGAAATTCTTTTACTTCTGTGCTGTTAAAATTTTTGTGCGAGGAGGGTTGTACCTAATGTGTATGGTTCTTGTATGTACTGGTACTGTTTCCCTCTAGTGGTCTGAGCTACTAGCAGCAACCTTTTTTTTTTTTTTTTTTTTTTTTT
>VZSC01004583.1:161411-216092 GCA_013398225.1 Steatornis caripensis
TTTTTTTTTTTTTTTTTTTTTTTTTGTAATATCATCAGTTCTTGATGATCCTCTCAACAGTTTGACTCCAGTGGGATTGATTTTGTGTCTTAAGCCTATTGTTGGAAAACGGGAAAGATGGTGTTTTGTTTTAAAATTATAAAAGATGGTTCCTAATCTTTACTATAGATCATTTTCGTCACGAAGGAAATTGGCAGGCTATTATGAGTTAGTCTGTGTGCTGTAAACTGGGCCTCCGAGATGAGGATGTGTAATTTCTATTGTACCAATGACAGTTCATCAAAATTCAGTATTTACATAGAATTTCCTTTTAAGGAAAAAAAATCTCATCATTAAATCTTCTGATTCTAAAAGAAATGAATTTATTTTGAGCAAGTTAGACATGCAATGCAAAAGTTCTGATTTTCCCAGTTCCACAATGATACAAGGGAAAAAAACCTGAAAGGACATTAACTTTTGGTATTTTAATGAAGATTGATAGCTGCTTCCCACTGGAAAATGTTCTCTCTGTCTTTCCAAATTTAAGCTGAAGGAGTATGAAGCCCAGCACAGGCAATCAAGCACTGTAGATGCTACAGAATGGCCCGATGGTTCTTACTCAACATTTGATGGGTCTTCCAATTGTAATGTAAGTACCTGTCATTCTGATATAGCTCCACAGTATTATTTAATATTTAAATTCTTTTATTGCAGTACAGAAATATCCTGATTTACCTGGTGATTTCCTTTATAGCAAATGTATCATTGGACCTTGTGATGCTATGTTCTGTCTGCAGAAAATCTTTAACATGGATTTTAAATCTTCAGGGTCCGTTGTCATAGACTTTAACGATCTTATTGTATAATCTCTCTTTTTTTTCTTTTCTTAAATCTGGCTCTTTGTCACTGTGCTTTTGAAGCACAAGTGATCTCAGGGAAAAAATGCCTGTGTTCCAAAATGCACGGAAAAGGTATTTTAGGTTGTTTAGAGGAAACCGTTTCACTTTGCTGAAGTAACTGAGAAGTAGTTNCAGGGTCTGTTGTCATAGACTTTAACGATCTTATTGTATAATCTCTCTTTTTTTTCTTTTCTTAAATCTGGCTCTTTGTCACTGTGCTTTTGAAGCACAAGTGATCTCAGGGAAAAAATGCCTGTGTTCCAAAATGCACGGAAAAGGTATTTTAGGTTGTTTAGAGGAAACCGTTTCACTTTGCTGAAGTAACTGAGAAGTAGTTTCCCAGGCCTCCCTAGCCCTTGTTGATAACATTCTAGATGAGGGTCAGGCTAAGTCCTAGCTGCCTGTCGCTTTCAAACTGTTCTGTCTCTGCATTTGCTAACTCTCAGCCCAGAGAGTTTGCAGCTTTTGCCAGACTCATGAGCAGTAAGGCAGCTTTCCTCCCTCATTTTTAGTTCTGAGCTGTGCAGCTTCTGTTGTTTTTATGGGCACCAGACAGTCTTTGTGTCATGCCATACTGAATTAATTAATTTTTCCTTCCAAATATCTTCATTTTCACTGAGTAGTTTATTCCACTTCATTTCTCTAATTGAAAGTTCACATATAAATCTTAGAGAAGAACACATTTGACTGTCAATTCAAGCTCTTTGTAACCCATATAATTGAATTATAGGCTTTTGCAACCATTGATTGATTTATTTATTTTATTGTCAATGGAATTTCCTGCTAACTGCAGCAGAGTTAGCTTCTCCCTAAATTAAGAGAGGAATGCTATGTCATTTTATGAGATGTTTAAAATATTTTTTTGGCGGAGAAAGATTTTATTGTTTGTATTAAAAAAATTATGCCCATCTTTAGTTAGATGGGAGTAGAGGGAGACTGATGTTGCCTTATACTCTGTTCTGATATATGAGAAATATGCAAAGAATAGAGAAAGAAGGATCCTGACTCTTCTGCACTGGCTGTTTAGCTGGCTGAAAGATGTCTTGATCTTTTACTCATTAATATTTACAGCCTGAACTTTCCCTCTTGAGGCTTTTGGCTAAGGTACCTGTAGCATAAAAGCCTCAAAACTCTCACTGTGGTAAGGTCTCAGAAGGATACTGAATTTCTCTCTCAAATCTTCTGATAGTGGTTTACACTTGTGTTTAAGTTACTGAAAGCTGTGTATACCTCTGAAGACCAAACATGAGTCAGTATTTGCTCCCTCATGGAGCGACTTGGCACCTTTTCTCTAAAATTGTTTTCCTAAGCCATCTTTGCACTTTGAGCCAAGAGCTCTGTTGCCTCTCTCTGCTCTTCTGGTAGGATTTGAACCGTCTTCCTGCTAACTTCAATGGGGGATCTCTATTCCATTGTTGTACATACCTCTTAAGGTTTTTGCCCTTGCGCCTAATTTTTATCCTGGTTACATTTAAGAGAAGCTGTGAAACTGCTTGCCTTCAGGGGAATAGCAGAGCATCTGCAGAAATGAAACTTCATGTTAGAACAAAAGTCAGCTTGGCTTCCTTTTTTGTGGACAAGAAAGAAACTAGGGTTAACTGGAGTGAAAGACTTGGGGCTATAATTGACATGCAAGAGGGAAAAACAAACAGTGTAAGGTATCAGGTATGTCTAGAGAGGGTGTGTGTTCACTCAGACTGTTTTGCCAAAGGACATCTCTATTAATCTAAAATGACCAACTTTTGAGAGGTACAAACATGATTCTGTTTTCAAGCCCTTTCTTTGCCGAATGGTTTGACTTCCAGTGCCATTTGTGTGATTTGTACTCTGCAAATTTGGAATCTCAACTTAAAACTGTCCCACTCATTTTATACAGGCCGTGAAGCAAGGATGTTTTTCCATATACTAAAAACATTCCGTTAGATAGCCCACTGCCTTCTAACCTCGGAAAGTAATTGAAAATATGAGTCACTGAAATTGATGTTTCTGATTTGAGTTAAAACTCCGTGGGCAACGGCTCTTTTGCTTCTGTTGGCATTTTTTCTGACTTCTTTTTTTCAGTCTTGTGGCCAAATTGTTACTAGGCAGTTTTTAATGGAACATTGTGATCGTACTTGATCATTTTGTAAACATTTTGTAGACGCAAATGATAAAAGCAAATTGCAGGATAATTGCAGATTGAGGAAATGTAGGAAAAGAATAATTTTTAGTTTACTTGCTAGACATTTGTTGGATAACCCTGCGGATTTAAGAGATATCAAGACACCTGGCTTTTTTGTTGTTGTTCTCATTTTGTCTTCGCAGGCAAAGAAACCTGCTGGTAGTTAGAAGGACTTGGCAGGACAGGTCACTGGGTTTTTGTGGAGAGTCTTGGTCTAGCTTTGCTGGGTGACTACATTTCAGTAGGGGAAAAAAAAAGAAAAACAACAAAACAAAGGTAGAATCTAAACAATCAGAGAATCTGAAAATGAAGGCAGAACGTCTGGAGTGTTCTAAGGGTTTAAGTACTCCATTGCTTTCAAGTCAGCTCTGCCCACAGCATAAGAAAAGCCACGTACAAAATAACATCTAAGGGGCAAATGTCATTAGTTGTTGTTCTTCTCCTCTTTAGGAAAAAAAAGATCACTTTTTTTTTTTGGAGTTGTACAACTATCATGTGTTTATGACTAACATCACTGGTGTTGATCCTTAACTCATTTTAAAGATTGATTTAAGGATTCTTTTTCCCAGCTCCTCCTCTTCTACCAGGAAATGGAAACTTGCATTTCATACCCTTACAAAACTAAACCCTAAAGATGAAGTAAAAAGGATTGAAGGGTTGAAGGGCTGTCGTCTCAGCATCCGAAGGGAGGCAGCCTGATGTCATTGCTGTTCTGTTAATTGTACGTCCTGTTTGTTTTCTCTTAAGAAACAAACAAACAAACAAAGACCTTGCCAAGCCAGTAGGTGACTTGGTTCTCTGCCACGAGAGCAGTTTGTAGCTTTCAGTCTCACTACTGTGGTCCCTTTGTTTCACGACAAAGCATGCGTGTTACTTATTTGGTAATGTGGGAATGCAGTTGAAACTGTTTTTCTTTTTAGTCAGATGTATCAAAAGTCTAAAATGCCTCATGATTTTTTTACACATTTATTTCTGAATATTTATGTTTCATCTTTGTTGGAATGAAGGCTGCTCACAGTAACACTAGACAAGCTTTCGTTGCCTTGTGCCAAGCGTTGGGATGTAAAGCAGGTGCAGATTACAAATGGATCCCTTTCTGGATTTTAGATAAGGGCCTATTTGTCCTTAGGAGTCAGAAAGTCCAGGGAAAGAGAGGACTTCAAAATTGTATCGCATTCTTTCTTTACACTGAGGTGCCTTTTATGCTTCTTAAAGATAGAAGCTCATTTGATAACTTTTGGGGGCTGAAATTCTCAGTTCATCTAAAACAGGGCTGCTTCATCCCCAGAGCCCCGCTGGTATGTCTCCAGCTCAGCTTGGAGGACCAGCATTAGGAGAAACTAATATAAATCCTTTCTTGTGCCATCTGCGGAAAGACTGCTAATTGGTACCAGTTGCCATGTTTGATGTGGGAGTTGGGGAAAGGAAAGAAGGAGGAGGGAGGTTGTGACGGAATTGTGCATCATACACGTGCTGCCACTGAAATCAAACACTAATTAACTTTGCTGACAGTTCCTGTAGATGCAAGTTAAATGAAATTGTAGTTATCCCTGGACTGGACTGTTCTGTTGGTCTCGTCAAGCTTCTGTGATTCGGTCTTGATCGGCGGGTAACGGTCAGCCATCCAAAGCTCACTAACGTGAGATTCCAGGTAGCATAGCCTGCCTTCGTTTGAAGGGTGCCGCAGTGAGCTGTGCCATGCTCCTCCGAGACCTGCCCACCCGCCACATGTAGCCTTAGTGGCCTCAGGAGAGAGGCCATGAAATTTATGAGTGGGGAGAAGAAAACCAGCATCTCCTTCCAACAGTGTGGCCCGTGGGTGTGTGGTGGAGAGCCCGCAGTGCTGTTTCACTTCCCTGCCCTCCCAACACTTCTTTACCCAGGACTGTCAGCATGGCACATTCACCAGTAAGAAACTGGCACCCTGGTGTTTTCGCTGGGCGGAGTGGCAGCAGTTGTGCAGGCCTGATAGGGCTTGCCATGCACATCTGCATCTGCCGTGAGGACAACGCTGGGGAAAACTTCCCCTTGCGTTGCCACTCTTTTCCATCTTCTATCAATCGGCTTCGTAATTGATGGCAGCAAATAGAGTCTACACAGAGACAGCTCTAGCTGGAGTGAGATAATCTTTTGTTGCTCCTGTTTTTCCTATTATTTCCTGATGATGTTTTCATTTACTAAGTTGTTAAATGGGGCTAAAAGCTGAAAGGGTGGGCAGTATTGAATTTGTGTCTACTGCCATTGTCAAAGGCAGAATAACAGACGAGAATGGACTTTGGGTCATATCTGTTTCAATCGAAGAGGTGCTGAAGAATCAGGATTGTATTGCCTGTGGTGTAAAGCTGACAAAAGGCAAAGTCTGATAGAATTACCTCTGACTCACGACAGTCATTACTGTGTTGTTTGGTGAGTGTGAAGACTAGGAAGAAAAGAAATAATTGCAGTATAACTGCTGTAGCACCAGTTAGCTCAAGAGTACATCCAAGCGTAACTACAGCAAATCCACATTATTCAGGGTTATACTGTATTTCAGTGATTCGGATTGTGGATGCTTTCTAAATACAGCAAATTTTAAATTGATTTTTATTCATATTACTGATGGATTCTTAAATTGCTTAACGATTTGTTAACATTATTATTGCTCATACTACAGGACTGTTACAGTAAATAGGAAAAAGTCCTTCTTTTGGTGTAGTCAGTTTAACTTGGTAGAATTAAGCTCAAAGTCAATGCATATTGGGAACCAGCGTAGGATATCAGTGGAGACCAGGGTATGATGAGTTTTTTTTAAATTTAGACAGTAGTGTTTAAACTGAAGCAACATGGATACTTTGAGCATTTTGAAAGCTACGCACTTTGTTAGCCCCGTTTTTTGCTGTTACCACAGGACTTGCCAGTTTTTGTAAGGCTGGTTTTCTTTCCATGAAAGGCTAAAGGATGGAAGATGTTTCTCTGTTTCAGTTCTTCTTGGAGAGCTTAATGCTGCCTCCAGACCCTGCATGCTCTTTGAAGTAACACAGGGGAGCTGATGCCGAGTGTGGCGATGAATGAAAGCCGAGCTTTCATCTTTGCTCAGAAGAGTCTAGTGACCCAATTTCTGTTAAGATTTCCTGAAAGGCACTGATGTGCCTCATTGCATTGGATGGTACGTTTATTATGACTGTCCAAGTTCCTATGATACTGTCAGTGCTTAGTAACAGTTATGATGAAGAAAGAGCCAATAAGAAGACATGACCTCAAAATGGTAGTGCTAGATTCCCACGCTATGTGCCTAGAGAGGCGCTGGCTGCCCTTCTTTTCCGCTGATCTCAGGGACTGTGTCCAGCACCTCTCAGTGAAAGCTAGTAGCAAAAGAATAACAGCATATTTTGTTATGGTCTTCCCCCCTCCCTATCCACATGTAGAGCAGGGTTTCCCATGGGTGTAGTACTACAAAAACCTTCATGAGAGAAACACAAATTGTCATTACATTTCCCAGGACGCAACACAAAGTTTTAAGTAAGGTCAGTGCTGTGGAGTGATGATAGCAGAGCGAGAGACTATTGACATCTTTATGTTTGGTTTTGTAGAACACTAAGGAGTTTTTTACCTATTTGGTTGGAATTTTTCCAGAGTGCTTTAGAATTTGCAGGAGAAATGCATTTATTTAGGAATAAAACTGTATCACGTCTGTAAGTATTGTTTATCATGCAAGTCCTGCCCATGTTGTCATCAGATATAACTTAGCTTGGTATGTGTCCCTAGCAGGACAAAACATTGTCACCACAGGTTTGTACTGAGCGGTTGGCAGTAATGTAGCCCAAGTAAACCTCCTGCTCACTGCCGGTAGTAGTTGCTCCTGGGGATGTGAAGACTGGATGTAATTAGTCTGTCGTAAGGTCTCGGAGAAAAATCTTCCTGCTGTCATGACTCAGAGAAGAGAGCTTACAGTAACACACAGGCAGTGACTGTAATTAGACGTGATCACAACCATTTCTGTTTTGACCCCATTTAGACGAGTCCTATTGACTTAATTTACCGCAAAACGTTTGGCCACATGTTTGGGGAGGGTGGGAGGTGGGAAGCCAAATTAATTTAGCATGCATTCAAAAAAAGTTACTTGGCTCTTTTATACCTTTTTGCCCTTGGGTAGCTGCCTAATTTCTCTCCTTATTACCTAGAGGGTTGGGGGACCGTGGCAACAGCTCTTCCCTATGATCATTCTCCCTGCGTGCATCAGCCAGCAGGAGATGCTGTAATCCATGATGTGGTTTCCCTGCCCCCATCTTTTCTGAGACCAAGCCTATTGAATTGGAACAGAGCTTTGTTCAGTTCAAGAATTAAGAATCTCAAAAGCCATGTGGTTCACTGCCCTATTTGGCAGACCCAAGCTGAATAATCTTTACTTGTGGTACAATAGAAAATTTGAATTGCGCTCCTGTCAGTTACCACTTGCCTTCCCTCCCCGCTGCTGGTGTTTGCTTCCTCCACTTAGGATGGTAACATTAATAGTTTGATTGTTTGAAAATACTGTAAGAATGTAATTTAAATCTCTACACCCTTCGGTAAAGGGCTCTCATTCTCTCTCTTTTTTACTTTTTTTCTCTGATACGAATTTCCCTATATTTCACGCGTTGCTGTTCCACCCTTGGTTTTCCGAACTGCGGGGAGGTTGGTTTCCAGTGCCAGTGGTGTACTCCATTCATTAGTAGTACAGCCTGCACCAAAGCACAGGGATTCTCCCCAGGCCCTCCAAGCCTTGCCAGAACACAAGATGCAGTTGAGAGTGCCTTGTTAGAGACTCTCTTTCCCATGCGTAGAGGAGTCTGCAGGGGAATTGGAAAGGAATGCTGTGTTGTAACAGATACAGAATAATGTAATGCAGAGCTTCATTCTGCCACATATACCTGTGACAAGTGGTACATGAGTACAGTTGTGATGTCTTTAAAATGGATTGTGCTAATCAGTGAGAGAAACACTTCTCTATGAGGAAATGTGTCTGGTTTGCAGATGCAAACATCAGCAATGTGCTTCTCAAAATTATTCAACTAAAACCTGGAAACAGTTAACATCTAGGAATTTGCCTAAGCAGCTATTCTAGTATCGAGACAGACCTCCTGGGAGAATTAAATTTTTGTGCTCTCATTACTTATGACAAGTATTTCCCACTAATTTCAGCAAGCAATGTCGTCACCAGCTAATATCTTTCACCAAAGTAGCCATTGGATGCTTCTTTGATTTCCTTGTAAGTAATCACAGACCAAACCCAGACATGGGATTACTGTTTCCTGCAACTTACCTCAGGGGGCTGATACTACCACTGCACATTTTAGACTTAGGCAGCCTTCGCAATTCATGCTCTTGCAGTTAATTATGTGAAGTGGCAAAAACATTTATGACCTCCGATAATTTTCTTTAAAACTTTGGAGGCCTTTATTTGTAACATCAGGACGTGATGCAGATTATCACATCTGAGCTTCACAGAGTTTTCTATAAACAACCTCTGCAAGGATTAGAGGTTTGCAAAATTCTCTTAACGAAACCCAAAACCTTCAAAACCCATGTTGCAAAGCCCCAAACTTAGATGATTTTCAGTCATGGCCATGAACTTTTAAGGGAACCTGGGATGCATTTCAAGGAAGTCGCTGTCATGTTTCACTTGATGTGGGTCGGTATGTTATTGAAATTGGAGAACACTAGCTGGTTTTATCTGAAGCTTAGAATTTTCTGTAGGGTTTTACATCAGAGTTTTGGGGCTGAAGTAATTCAAGGGTAGGAACCCAGCTACAACACGCCAGTAAATTTAGTTTACATGGCCACTAGGGAGTAGAAAAGCTGTGTATGATCCCTAGTACAAAGCTGGAGAAAATTGGAAAAGGATATTTGGCTAGGTGGCTCATTAAAATCAGCCAGTCATCAAAGGAAGTAGATGTTTAGTCCCACTATGATTTCAGTGTGTGAATGATCTGTGGCGAATCCAGATTAAATGGCCATTGACGGTATGATCCTGAGTAAGGGGAATCTTCCCTTGCCTTAAAGGGCGTGCTGTTGTGGTAAGCCTTTGCCACTGCTTTCCACCACTGGGTAGCAGTGCTCCTAATCAGTAGAGGTTTTGGTCCGTGTTTTCTTGTGCTCCGAGAAGAATTGTCCAAATTCTGAATTTGTCCTGAGGTTTGGGATTAGGTATGGTTGACTGCAAGACGAGTGCCAATTCACTTGAGCATCTCGGAGTCTGTTTGTTAGGAAGGGTGGTCTGAGCCTAGCCTAGGAGGAAAAGTTGGAAGCCAGGCTACAATGCTTTATAAAGCCGCAATGTGGCTAATTGTAGACCAGTCTGAGATTTCTGAATCAAACATCATTTGCCTTCCCAGTTCTTAGTGATGTTCTTTTTTATAGCACTGAAACCAAGGGGAAAGAAAAAAAAAAAAGTATCCAAGTTCACTAATTTGAAAAACATTTAAGCAAGGTTTATTTTTCTGTCAAATTAGCCCTTTATAAAGCGAAATTCTCAGAGGAGCTTTTTGTCAAAAGAACTAAAAAGTGAAAATAAAAAGAGCCTGGTGAAGGGCTTAAGTTATATTTCCTATAGACACAGCCTCCACTCTAGCGGTCGTGTTTGAGGGTCAGTCTTCGTCCTGGCTTTGCAGAAATTCTCTGTATTTTTTTTCTTTCACTGAAATTCCATAGACAGTAATTAAGGAACTGGAGGCCAGCAAGAGGTCAGCAAGCCTTCGTCAGTGAAAACAGGGATTGTTTGCCATGTACAACACTCCCTTTTTTCCTTGTGGTGAATAGAAGATTTGCTTAGAGCTGATGACTTATGCCTTTCTTGCAAGTTATGCAGCTAGCGAGTAACTGGGGGAATCAATCAGTGAGCAGAAAACAGCTAATTGAGTCCAGCATCACGCTTTTTTCTTCTTTACATATTCAGCGCTGGAATCGGAGCCAGTTTGGTGTCTGATAATGTAACTCCAGAGAAGAGGCATTTTGTGTGCAGGATTCGGAGCAAATACAATACTTGAGAAGAAGGGTCTGATCCTAAATTTTAGGGTTACGAAGCTGACAGCAGCTGAGGACTCAGGGGGAACTACTCAAAACTGAGCTTTAGGCCTATAAATGCCGAAGCTGGTAAGTCACTGAGCATGTAGCATGATGTGGAGAGGATGTGCCTCTTGTTTGAGAGGGAGGGAGAAAGAGAAAATACTTTTGTGTTTATTCTTAGGCACAGCACAGCATGCATAGCTTTTCTCGGTTCTCGTCTTCCTTTCCTTGGGCTTTTAAGTTATTTTCTGTTCTATTTTCCTGTCTCTGGCTTTATCCAGGCATCTTGAGTAGAACTTTAAAAAAAGTTAGAATGGTTGTTTTTTTTGGCAGATGTAAAGCGTGTTAGAGAGAAAGAAGAAAGGACACGTGTAGCCACGTCTCCTAAAGAGAACAGCAAAATGTCTTTGCATTTACTACAGACCTCATAGTTCTGAAGTGGGCTAGCCAGGGCTGGGGGATGTGATGTGATGTGATATGCCCACAAGTCTGAATGTGTATTTTTGCCCCACTTTGCTGAACTAGAATTGTCTGATAGCCAAAAACAATTGCAGCTTGGGCTTAATCGGATAGTAAGAAATTTCCTTGTTTCTTATATGAGAGGTTTCCTGGAGATTTCAGTTTGGGGCTGAACTATTACTGGGCACAAAGGGAACTGTAAAATTTTAACATCTCTCTAAGTGGCTTCACAGAGCTCATCTAAAATTCATGTATGTTTTTGTTTACAGAGCTGAAACAGATGAATCAGTTATGGTAGCTTTAACTGGATATTGTCCTAGTGTTTCTTAAACATTTTTATTAGGAACTGGCTAGCAGGCTTTGCCTATCTTGTATTTTTTAAGGGCTGCTGCTGTAACCCTGAAGTGTTTCCAAACACAGTTCTGCCGAAAGCCAGCTACTTACTTCTGGTTTACATTTTGCCAGTTACTTCCAAGTACCCTAATAAATGTTAGTTTTCTCTGTGTATGAGTGTGTGTGAGTGCGTGCACGTGTGAAGCACTGATTCAAAGGAGGAGGCTAGGGTTGTTATTCCTATGGCGTGTGAAATGGGCATGTCAGAGAGCGGCAGAGCGAGGCGTGTGCCTTGCCTCCAGAGCAGGCAGCAGCAAAGAGCCTGCGTGAGAAAAGTGGGAGAAAAAGCAAAGAGGGCGCTGGGAGCAGGGCTATAGAGAGCTCCCTGAATATCAAAGTACATGTGCTCATTTCCTATTTGTTCCAGAATGTAAGGCTTTTTACTTTGATCTTATGTACAAGATGATGCAACATGTGGCCTTTAGAGGTGCACGAGTAGGAAAAGTAGTCCAAGCAGAAGAAACGCTAGAGGTGGCAGAGGGAATTGATCTCTCCTGGATTTGATAGCATCTTCATAGGTTTGTGGCCACGTTTGTTAGCGAAGGACTGGGTGGTGGGGATGTGTCTTGGCCTCTCCGTAGTTTTCCAGCCATGTGGTACATGGTGGCTGCAGTCCTCTGCATGCAGTCCTTGGTATTTTCCAGATGCTGTTAATTTAGTCCGTGTTCCCCTGTAGTCCTTCATGCGTTTGTGCAGCCGAGCTCTCCGAGCTGGCCCGTTTCCGCACCGTGAGAGCATTGCAGATGTGTCGGGGATGCACTTGCTCCAGGCGGCGTGGGGAAAGGCGGCTCCGCCCGGCCAGCCCCACCAAGGGGGCCCCGCAGGCCTCGCCAGCTCCCCGGCAGCCCAGCCGAGCCCTGTGCTCGCTCTTTAAAGCAAGCGCGATTTTTGTGCATCAGCTTTGGCCAATTTGTTATGGTTTAAGGCTGTGGAGCCAGCTGTCTGCAATCTGATGTAATGTTGCCCTGGAAACCAGAAATGAAACACTTAAGCATTCACCACAGAATTGCTACATACAGCATTAGCCAAAATAATTAAAAGTTGAGCCATATGGGCTTTCGGATGGAAAAATTTGGAGCGGAGGAGATGGAAGTTAAGTTGTTCCTATTTACAGTACTGCAAATCCGTTTGTTTTCCCCTTGGAGCACAGGGAGAGGCCTGCACCAGCGGTGCACGGGGGGACAGGGAGGTGGAGAGGCCACGGCTGTTTTACCGGCACGTTAACAACGCCGAGGCTTGGCCTAACGGGACGGCCATGTGCCGGGGGCCAGGAGGTGTTGGCGGAGGGGTGTGCAGCATGTGGCCTTCTCCCATGCCAGGGAGCCTCCGGCCTAGCCTCTTGCAGACGCATAGTTCCCTCTTTAACAGACTATGTCTACCCTTTTGCAGTGCTGCAGCACAATGAAATGCTTGTGAAGGTGGGAGAGGGCGAGAGGGGGGCTGGCAGACGGCTCCGTCAAAGCCCCGCGCCAAGGCCTGGCTGCTAGAGCTGTGCATTTGCCCAACCCGCCACATGTTGGGCAGATCGGCTTGATTTTCCCATCTGAAGTCAGGAACAGCCACCAAAAAAAGCAATTCTGTCACCGTGGAAGCAGGGAGGGTAGAGTGGGTTGGGGAAGTCAAAGCGTTGAAGTTCAGTCGTTTCCAAGTACATCGCTTATGGGACGAATGCTTTACATTTCTGTTTTCTGTTTAATATTAGCTGGAAAAGAAAACACTGCTTGAGCTGGGAAATTAAGCTCTGTTTCCCATGTGCCAAAATGGAAACTTTTGATAATTTCAAGGCCTTTTTTAAAAAAAATTGTTTCAAAACCAGGAAGCAAATCAAAAGTAACCCTTTTTCAAAACGATTTCATTTTCAAGGAATCAGCATTATTTGACAAAGTTTCCTGAGCAGCACCACTGGCGTGGTCACAGACATTTTTAGGCCTTTTTTGCATGAACTTATTAGCCATCCTTTTCCTTTACAGAAGATTTTCCATGCCACGTGCTACCCGGTGTGATAGGAAATAGGCTACTGGTGAGGGACTGACTTTGGTTTCGGTCAACTCATTATCTGGCGGCTCCTGTTGTTCAGCATAAGCTGTTCTCGCCTCTCTCAGCCAAACACCGGCACTAGGCAGGGTCCGTCGCTGCCTGCGGAGGATCCCGCCCCAAAGGGTGCCAGGAGTCCTGAAGCAACGGGGAAGACCAGCTGCCACTTGATTACGATTGGACTTTTATTTATTGATTTTATTTATTTTGAAGCGTGGTGGGGAACCCCTGTACCACCCACTCAGGTTTTATGTCAGTGCCTTGCACTGAGGCTATTTTGGCCCTCGCTTTCATGGTGGTAGTCGTGAAGGCAAATGTCAGACGTTGTAAAAGCTTTTGTTGTTGTTATTGAATCTTGGTAACTCTGAGGGGGACAGTTCTTTATTGGATACCGGTGGTGAAAATGTAAGACTGGTTCTTTTATTTGTTGATGAAATCCTGGGAGGGAAGACCAGGTATGAGCTGTTCTCTAAATCTTACAGAGCTCACAATTTGACGAACAGCAGTCTTGCAAACCAAGGGTGTATGAAAAGTAATGAAGGAAAGCAATGACTTGGAGTAATTGCGTTTAAAATAAACATATCTCAAGTGCAGAGTATGCATGGTGGTTGCTTGCCAGGATGTGCTTAATGGCCTAAGCAGTCTTGACTGAACTTCTTGATTACGGTCAATAATCCATTCTTCATCTTATCTAAATATATCTATCTTGTTTGATGTGTCACTAAGTTGTCCTAGCCATAATCTCTGAATTAATGCTCATCTTGCTGCTTAATTTGTCTTGATATAAACAAGTCTGATACTCCTCTTTACTCCCCTGTTTTTCCTGAAGGAAGATTACTAATTACCTAGCCAGTCTGTACCCATAATAAACGTATTCCTGCAGCTCTCGGGTGGCAGAATGGCAATTCTTACTGCCATATGTGGTCCATTTGGTATTCCTTCTTGTTCTGGAGTAACGTGAAGTTTGTGGGAAATTGGTGGTTCACAGTGCCCTTGCAGAAGGTGGCTGAAGTTTGCTCTGGTGTGCTTCTGCTGGCCTTGTGAGGTGTGTGCCTGTGAGGTGGGCTTCCAGAGCTGCTGTGGCTCCTTCTGGCACTATTTCTGCCTTTGAACATGTACCCGTGTATCTGCAACCACTAATTGGTGTCTTGGCCCGTGGCATCTACCGTTATTACCACATCCTGATATTTAAGTGTATTAGAAAAGCAGAAAGTGATTTTATATTTGGCCTGTCTTTTAGTCAGCCTCCAGATAAGCAGACAGTATTTTTGCTAGGGAAGAGGAGAAGGCGGCGCTTTTTTTTCGTCCTTTTTTTGGCTTGCTTTTGTTGGGGGATTTTTCTTTTTTTAAAAGTTTCATTAAGGAGAAGGAGAAAAAAGGATGAATGCGCTGTGGAAACCCAGATAGCTGCGCCGACAGGAAGTTGTATGAGGGTTTTTAGAGCTGAACATTAGGAATGCGGCAAATTGGCTGGGACCGCTGGTGAAAACAAAGTAAGGTATATGATCCATACCACGCTTCAGCCAGAGCCTGTGCTGCGCACAGGAATGTGCAGCCGAGTGCAGTGCCAGGGCTGTTCTGGCTGAGCCAGAGAGCCTGTTGGTCTCCTCTCCTCTCCCCTTCCCTTCCCCCCGCCGCCTTCCACATTCTGAACTGATTAAAGCAGAGGAAGTAGCACATTGAACGTTGGATCTGGCTCGAAAATCGAAGTCGTCTTCTCGTTCACAAGGAATGGATTGTTTCAGCTTGTTGTGTCACTGCTGCTGGAGAGAGGGGAATTTTTTTTTGTCTCTGTAATGTTTGATACTTGAGGGAAAACAGCTGGAACTGAGCATACTGGATCAGATGCAAAACGAAACGGGATGCTGGGGAATATGGACTGCACTGTATATCTGAAAAGGTCAGAGTTTTCCCTTGGTCAGTGCTGGAGGAATGCTGTGTCCATCTTGATTCCAGCCTCGAGAGCCTTCAGGAGGAGTGTAGGGAGCAGGGAGGAGGAAAGGAATATTTTGTAGCTGTGGCAGTTTGTGAGCGAGGCAGATGAGGTCTCCTCCTTCCTTTTCCTTCCCATCCCTTTCTTGTGCTGCTGGTTTTGATTTTCTGGGAAGACTGGCAGGAAAAAAAAAAAGAAATCGTCAATGACAGAGCTTCAGTTTGGAGAAGCTGTTTATAACCAGGTTTAAACAGCAAGTTCTGAGATGCCAGACAGACCAGTGACTGACCCAAACCACAGGAGCATAACTGGTATGGTAAGAAGAGCCCTGGGAAAGAGCCCTGCCTGAAACGTACTGAGCGAGGACGTGGAAGTAGTTATTACACAATGCATGGGAAGAAAGACAAGGGCAGGAATGCATTTCAATGCCTAGGATCTTACGTTGCACAGATTTAGAAATCAAAATGGTATGTCACGTTTCAGAAAAAGAAAAAAGAAAAAAACAAAACCCTCAGTTATTTAAATGTTTAAGTCTGACCTAGGCTGAAAATATAAGACCAGTTACAGAGCTGCATTGACCTAGCGCAGCAGATGAGCTGGGTTGACTTGAAGGAGCAAGCCGTGGAACTACTACTTTATTAATATTCCCTTTGTTTCTTTGCCAGTCAAGAGAACAATCCGATGATGAAACAGAGGAGTCAGTGAAGTTTAAGCGGTTGCACAAGCTGGTGAATTCTACTCGCAGAGTCAGGAAGAAACTCATAAGGGTGGAAGAAATGAAAAAACCCAGCACAGAAGGTAAAAAGCAATGTGTGTATGGTTGAAACTGTGAGTGTGAATACATGTTTCTGTTGAGAGGGGACAGAAAGTGAATGACTGGGAGAGTGTTATTAAGGGACAGTGGGAAAGAATGCCTTGTCTATGGTGCATGCCTTACCCGTGTAATTGCATTTTGAGACTGTGGAAGGAGGAAAGTGACAGCCTGGGATGTGGTAACTGCTGATCTGGTATTCCCAGAGCAGCGTTGGAGAGCCCCTCATTAAGAGATTAGAACTTGGTTTATGTTTTGTGCCTCATGCTGGGGAAGGAGGGAGGCTAGGAGCAATCCGAGCCAACTGCCCCACAGGCTCAGCGAGGAGGTAAGCAGAGCCACCACTACGTTGCTCCCTCCTCCAAGGCCTGGGATGGCACACAGGTGAAGCTCTCGCTAGTTTTGGGAGGGTAGCAGCTGGTTAGTGGTGTGGTTCTGCCACATGGCATCACTCTCGGCACAAGTACAGAAACTCTATCAGACGTTCTTGTGGGATAGCGACTGCCTTGTGTTAATATTAACTCCTACTTCTGGGGGAGCCTGCTTGCAGTTTGGCTCCTGAATGAGCCCTGCTGCCAAGGGAGAGGGGGAGAGAAGGGAGGAGGAGGAGGGTGGGGAAACTGGAAGCAGAGTTCAGCCCCTGGGAATGCCATGCCGCAGAATTAACTCCGGATGACCTGTATCCATGTGTGAGCACTCAGATTAACGGAGCCTGAGCCTCAGGAGCCTCTCTGCACAGCCCTGCTTGGTTCCTCACTGGAATTGTGGGCACCCCTTTATGTTATTGGCCTTTCCGGGATCATAGGCCGATTCCCCTCAGCTTTACAGTGAGCTGACCCATATTATGATTCCTTCCCAGTGCATTTAAGGAGAATGTGTGCATCTTCTTGGGTATGTGGCAGGAAGCTGCTGGCAGGTTTATGACCCAGCCTGCCCCTCTCCTGCGTGGTGATGGCGTTACTGGCTGGTGTGAAAGGCTGGCCAGTCTAGAGCTCTGGACTGGGCAGCTGTCTTGGTCTGAAAAGGTTTTGTCACCTCTTAGGGTGAGCATAAGGCTCTGTTATCTTGGAAGTAAAAACATGACTTAAGAGACAGGGCAAACAAAACAGGGCTAGTTTTCCCCTGCTCTCAGGAAAGAAGGACGCCAGAGAGGCCTGTCCTACCCTCTCCCTCCCTGGGGGCCTGGGAAAAGCTGCAGGGAGCAATCAGCCGGAGGCTCCAGGGGTGGGAGCAGCTGCAGGAGCAGGCAGCCCACGGGCCACTGGGCGTGCAGATGCCTGCCTGCAGTTTGACCAGAGACTCTCTTCAGCATGTTAAGTGTCTCATTTACTCTCTATTCCCTCTCTTACAGCACTTCACCTCCTTTTCTTTTCTCCTTCAGTCTTTCACTTAAGTGTCCCAGTTCCTTCCAGTTTTGGTCTCTCCTCCCCCACTGACTCTGCAGTTTTCCACTCCTGGCCCCCACAGAGAAATCATTGAATTAAGAATTATCTACCAAAAATTTTGACTCTGCTTCATTCTCCATCTCCTCCCTGTCTTCTCTGTTTTAACTCCAGACTTTTCTGAATAAATCATATCTTTGAGTTTGTACTTTATCTACCACTCTGGAGTTTCTTTGCAGATTGGCTCTTGGGAAAGTCTGTAGCAAAAAAATAATATTCCTAAATAACAACATGTATTACTTCTGCATAACTTCTACATAAGTAGAAGGCCCCTTAAGTAGTCAAGTCTACATTAGGAGTAGATATCTATGACTTTTCTTTCAGTAAATTCTCCCCACACCCAAGTTTTCTTGTGGCAACTTAAAATTGCTTCATAAATGCTCTCCATCCCCATACATATCTCATAATGTAGGTCTATATTCCCATTTAGATATGTCAGAGGGCTCTGCAAGATAACAAAAAGTACTGTGGTCAGATTTGGGGATTGATGTTTGGCCTTTCAAGTTACCTGCAGTTGGGTGGATCAGTTCTTGAGCTGTTTGCTGCTATTATTTGAATCTGTGTTATGAGTGTGAAGTAACATGAAATCCTAGATGGCTAGGTTTTGGAGAGTTGTCTGTAACATTTGATTGAATAACATCAGTAAAATTTCAATAAATTCATCAGTGTTCAACAGCCTTTAACAAAGTGTGAGAGTAGGCTTGGTTTGAAAACTTGACCTGCAGTTCCCCAGAAGAAAGATTCCTCATAATCCTCCTCAAGAATTTCTTCACAAAGAGCAACTTTGCCAAATTTCCGTTATATGTTCATGTAGTTTTTAAAGAAAAGTACACTCGTCCCAGATCCTTCTCCCACGTTTCTGCTATTGACTCTGTTATCACGCTAAATATACATCAGGATGATCTGATACTCACTAGAATGTGCCGATGTCTGAAGTCATGTGTATTTTGTGTTAGCCCACTCTTACTGAGTTAAATAACTGAAGCTGCCTAATTTCTGGGCGCTGTTCTTATATAGCATTTAAAAACAAATCACATCTACATCTGTGTCATTATGGCTTTGTGTCATGGACTCATGCCAAATAACATCTGTTACAGTGTTGACACACAATGCATATTTTACAAGCTGTTTAAAAACATATTTACTCAGTGGACTAAAATTGTTTATCAGCACATACTCAGTCCCAGGAGAATGTCAACTTTCCATTCAAACAGAGAAGTAGAGGGGGGAAAGAGCAAGTTGGGCAGTCCAGTGAAAGTGGTGTCAAAATCAGACTTCAGTCTGCAGACCTACCCCAGAAAAGTTCTGAAGAGTGAAAGTTGGGTGTCGCATGTGATCCACAGTCCCTTCACTGTCACAGTGAGTTTTATCCTGGTAAAATAGCATCTTAGGTTTCAGCAAATATAGTCAAGTATCTTTTGTCAACAGAGTGAACTGAAGATGAGACAGGAAGCCGGTACACGGCAGCTAATCTTCTTTCATCTTGAAATCTGTCCTCTGTTAGTGAGTTTAGTAAATCACAGGTATTTTAGTAATGTTTCAGATTTAGCTCTGCTGTAAGACTGTGGAAGCAATCAAAGATGAAGGCAAAGTTGGGTCACGCAAGAAATTTATTTTGGCAAGAAGGTAAATACAGTCACGTTTCTGTGTGTCTTTCTGGTACATACGTATGGATGCTGTGAAATTTGTCAGGCAGGACTGAGGAGGATGCGTACTGTTGTTTGACTCTTTCCCTGTCACTGCATCTAATACCTGAGCCTATGATTTGCTTAGAAGAAAAGACCAGAAAAAAGCTTAAGTGAGAAATGTGAAAAGGAATTGCAATTTCAGGTCCTTTGTTCCCCTCTCTCCACTCCAAAAAGGAGACCTGTCTGTTTGCCCACCTACTGTACTTGCATTGCAAAAAGTCTTCTTCCCTTTCTGTGAAATATGTATTTGGTGAAAACCAAGTGTTTCTGTCATTTCAAGGACACTGTTGAAACTGGCACACCCACAATTTGACCTACTTTTTTCTTTGCATCTGTTGAAGTAAATTCTGTGTGATTAAAATTGGTGGCTCTTCCCCCATTGAAAACCCAAACCTTTTAATTTCACCCTGGAGCTCAGCTCCGTAACTTTCTGGGAAAAATACTGCTTTCTGCAGCAGCAGCACTGGGTATTGGAAAACTGGACCTGAGAGATACTTGTTTGGTTTTCAATACTCAAGTATACTTCTGGCCTATTGTAGTCTCACTAGAGCTGAGCATCATATGCAAGTATCAGAAGAAAAGCATGAGAAACAGATCCCGGTTCCAGCTTTTAAGATGATCTTGGTGAGAGCATCTGTGGTCTTACTTAGCTGCAGATGAAAGAGAGAAACTTAAAATAACAATGAGTTTACTTACAGGTTGCTGTCCCCTCTCTACTGCTAACTCATCCCAGAACTCTCACTTCACAAATGGAAAGAACTGCTTCAGATTTATCCACTTGTAAATACCTTCTAGGCTGCTTATATCAGGAAGAGTTTTCTTCCATTTTAAGTGGGTGATACCGTAAATAAATACAATAAGGCTCTAAGGGAAACATCTTAGAGAATTATGAACGATGACATGTGTTGTGCTGCTTTCATGCCCTGTAGGTGTGGAAGAGCACTCACTTGACAACTCTCCTATACTGGATGAGAGATCGGCACTTTACTCTGGAGTTCACAAGAAGCAATTCTACTTTGACGGCTCCTGCGAAAAGCAGCCAGAGGACGACTCAGACTCACTTACTACTTCTCCGTCATCCAGCAGTCTTGATACGTGGGGAGCTAACCGGAAGCTGGTGAAGACCTTCAGCAAAACTGATAGCCGTGGCCTTATCAAGCCTCCCAAGAAACTCGGGACATTTTTCTCTTACCCAGAAGAGGAGAAGACCCAGAAAGTTTGCCGCTCCTTGACAGATGGGGAAATGAAGAAGAGCCTCGGCTCACTGAGCCATGGGGTAAGTACAGAAAGCATTTGCTTTTATGACAGCAACAGGCACAAGCACCATCTTCTGGTGTCCCTGGAGGAGATTCAGAGTGTAAGGAAGCAGATCCGATTGAAGAAAATGGATACTAACTATTCCTGTTCCAGAGCTTTTCTTTGCCAGCGCCCTGCTAGGAAAGGAGCACCTCCCGCACCTTGCGACCTACAATTACTGCGGCACAAAACGAAAGGGGGTGGAGGTTGTGGCTTCCCAAACAGAAGGCTACGGGGGCGCACTTCTGTCAGCGAGTTCAATATTACCTATGTGGTGGAGAGAAGCCTGTACAGTCACCTCAACCTCTCACAGCTGGTGCGTCCCGTTACTGACAGGACCCTGAGCAAGGCCGACAAGCAGGACCTGAGGAGATGCCTGCTGGAGGAGGATGAGGAGGCCAAGAGGAAGTGGGCTGCCACAGTGGATCGCTGTACTAAAAGGGTTCTCTTAAGAATCCACCAAAAGTCTGTGAGTCAAAGAGTTGTCATGAAGGCGATCTTCCAGTTTCTGTGAGGTTGCAGTCAACGCTTTCTGCTTTATGCTTTTGACTAAAATTCAGTGCTTCTGCTTTCCTTGCTGTTAGAAACTCTGAAGCACCGTAATTCAGCTGTAAGGGAAGAGTATAATCCCATCAGATAAGAGTTTTGTTGAGTCTGCAGTTTCTGTGTGTACAGAATAACTCAGTGAGAGAGAGCAAATATGACAAAATGCTGCTTTTCATATTCACCTAGTGCAATGTTGAGATCACTGGTGAACAGAGAAGCTTTGAGATGCTATAAACACGTTCTCTGTGATGCTTTGGGAGTCAGTTTTCTCTTAAAGGGATACCGAGAGATGAACAAAATTTTCAGAGGATTAGAGCATCCTTAGTCATCTGTGCTCTATTTCTCTCCTCCTGTCATTGCCTCATATCGGCCCTCCCCTTCTCTGTTTGCATCTCATCGATTTAGCCACCCAGCTCTGTATTCTCCATTACACTCACAGCTGCAGAAAGACGGGGAGTTTTATGTTATGTAGACACTGCCCTCCTGCGTGCTGCTCACCACTGCCAGGAGTGCCCCTTCTGCTCTGTCCCTGGCCTCTGCTCCTTCTTTCTAGCATGGGGTGAAGGTGGCACCTTCCCTCGGAGCGTTGTGGAAAGGAAACAAGGGGTGGCCAAAAAAGGAAATTGTGCTGTACAATGGGAAATTAAGTGATTTGAGCACTGCGGAGAGATCCAAAGCTGCTTCCTGATTATATGACCCAGTTTTGACAGTTCCCTTAACCACAATGCTGAGTTTCCTAGGAACTTGCCTTTGGGGCCAGCCAGATCTCCAAAGCTGAGCCAGCTAGTCTGTTTGTCTAGTTGACAATGTAGATATGTTCCCTACTTCACTGGTTGGAAATAGCAGTGCACCCATAATGTTAAGCAAGATATTCCAGTGGACAATACAGTCGAAACAACTTTTTATTTCGAGAGGTCTCTGCTTCATTTCTTCAAATGTAAGGTGTTCTCTATACCACAGTCATAGCTTTGGTCTCCTTGAATAACCTGTGGGAGGAGTCCAAGCCTTCATGGTTCGCTTTTTGTTCTTTGGCCACAAAATAGATAGGTTTTCTTCTACTCAATACCATGAATGTTCTGTCTTGGCAGTTTCACTATTTCTTCCGCATTGACTGCTTGCCCCTGCCACTCACAGAGTACTGTTTATTTTCACAGACCGTGCACTCAGAATCCGTTGTTTTCCCATAAGGATATTACAACGATAACAGAAGCCTTAGTTGTCCTTCTGTGGGTTGAACAATAGGGGTGTCTCAGGCAAAAGAGCATACTCATATGTGCTAGAGATGCCCTATAATTAAAAATACCCTCTAAAAATATCTTTGTAAATACGGATGACAGAAATAAGCTTTTCAGCTCTTCTAGTAAGTAGTCTTGCTCTGGTAATTTTATTATGAAAACTATCTGGACTGACTTTTGCTAATTCACAGAGATACAAACGGAGAAGAAATGGGTAGTGTTTTGTTGTTGTTACTGAGGAACTTCTCAGTCAACTGCTCCCCCAGCCCCTTTTGAATGGGATAAATGGTGGAGACACGTTGCTCTTAGTAGCTTTTTCAACACACTTCTTCCTGGAACCATGAAAGCTGGCAAACTTGAACTAATGTGACTCCTTCTTTCTAGAAACACTTCATGTTTGTTTGCTGCAACCTCAGGGAAATTGCAATGCCTGTGTATTCAGTGGAATTGGTCACTCTGTCTTGCCTTGCCATTCATTTTTGTCATTTATATTTATTTCAGTGACCTGGACATGCATGAAATTTTCAAATCGCGTCAGTTTTTCTTCTTCTCAAAACGATAATACTACGTTTGATTGCATGGCCATTCCATTGAATATCCGTCTCCTCATCCACAGACCTTTTGTTTGGTACAGTATTGCCAGAGTCGCTTCTGGAATCTGAAGGTGGAAGTTAAATATTAAATGTATGGGGAAGTCCATAATGAAACAATAAGAATCCGTAATATGGTACATCTATTCATAAGCTTTTTACCAACAGACATTATGCTGTTTGAGAAGACTGCTTTAGGAGGAGCTCTGGCTGGTTTGACAGACAAGTTTGCTCAGAGCAGTTCCAGATGTCCTCTCTTCATTGCTGGGATTACCATACACTGTAGGATTAGTTAGAATGGACTCTTCACAGGACATCATTACTCATAGTTAAACGTGCTGTGCTTTAAAAACTGATCTTGTTACTTGTGGTTGGTCTCAAATGCTTTCCAAAAACAATTGTTAAAAGCTATGCCATAGTCACATTGCCCTCTGGAAAAAAAAAACACTTTAAAAAGTTCTGCATCACAGCACTCTTTTTAATGTGTGTGGGGCCTAGACAAAGCTGACTTTGAGTTCTAGTAGAGTGGGTACAAAAACTGTTATCCAAGCACTGTAGGTACACAGCATCCAACATAAAAGCTAGAAAAGAAAACTTTTTAAAAGCTATTAATGTGTATGCTGATTAGCAGTGAACAGGGCAGGAACAATGTTTACTTTAATAGAACTAATTGATATAATTGTTTATTAAGTAGCACAGTGTATAGAGCTTGCTTTTTCCTAATAGAGTGTCGAAGCAGACTGGTAGTTCTCAGGTGATGGGTCTTCACTGACTCCCAAGTACACGCTCACAGTACTGTTTGGGCAGTCCCTTGTGGGTCTGATCTGATGCTTACCTGAGTGTTGAGGTGTCTTTGAAGTTATTCTGTTGGGTAGTTCAGGCCCTAAGAACTTATGATTCCAAAGTTGTTGATCTTCTGCCTCTTGTTTGTCTCAACTCTAACTCTGAAGAGAATACTTATAATAGACATCTGCCTGTCTTGCAACCCACACTCAGAGCCCAGAGCTGAAATTGTGCATGTAAATTGTAACTGCCATACCCTCATTTCGCTGTGAGATTGCCCTGTGAGACTTCGGGCAGGACCAGGTACTCGAGTACTGTGCAGCTGATTTTTCAGTGGCCAAATAAAAAGTCAAAGGTTTTACCTTTTGGGTTGCAAAGCAAAAGTTGGATTCTCTCTGAGCCCCCTAGGTGTCTTGTCTTTTTTCAAGTGATACCAAAGCTTTAGCAGAGATTCATCTGCCAGAGTTACACAATGGTTGGCTGTGGAAATGCAACTGTACTGAGTTTGGTTGCCCTCTGCTCTTGGAAGGGAAGCAGTGTCATAGTGCTGATTTTCTTTTTTCATTCAGGATGATTATGATAAACTGCATCTGCGCATTCAGCAAGAACTGACTCACTCCACTAGGTGACTGTAAACATAGCGTACTTTCTCCCAGAAGTAGCAGAGCTGCCACCTATCACCATAGGTGGTAAATACCTAATCTGGAATCGAGGCTTGCTGAGTCTCTGGGGACACAATGCTTATGGATAGCTGGGCTGGTTTTTCCCTCCTCTTACCAAGGGCTTGCCCTACAAGGCCTCTAGAGTTGCCCTGTATTTCAGTGGAAATCAAGCTGCTGTCAGAAGGTAGGTTATTAAGTGCTTTAGAAGGTTGGTGGTGGTTCTTTGTTTCAGTGCTACTGTGGACTTATTTATGAAGGCAGATGGGAGTGCTGAGGTGGAGTTGCCAGCACCCTGGAAAACTTGATGCATAAGATCAACAGTTTCCTCAGACCAAAAAGTCTTTTTTCTTTTTAAAAAAGAAGAGTAGGCTATAGATGACTCAACAGCAGCAGACCTTAGGCCAAAGGGTTGTCTCTGGAAAAGGCAAATGACTCAAATTGCTTCATAACAGATTTCTTGATTTATATCTCCCATTCTTTTGTTTGTTTGTTTCCATTCTTGCAGACATTTGTGTTTTCACTGATGTTCTCCAAATCACAGATGTTTTGAGTGAGTTAATCATTGTGATAGAACTGTGTCCATCTTTTTTTTTTTTTTTCTTTTTTCTTTTTTCCAGAGAACCTGTAGCTTTGGAGGATTTGACTTGACAAATCGTTCCCTTCATATTGGAAACAGTTCTGACCAAATGGTGAGTTAAGACAAGAAAGCACAGATTTGAAATAGCATAAAATGAAATGCGCAATAGAGTTATAATAGACTGAAGTGTAATTTAGGTCTGTAATAACAGTTTGGGGATCCAAGAAAGCAGAGTATCTTTGTTAACCTCAAACTTCCTTAGCTTTGAGAATAACATACCCACCCATGTCCATGCGTGTATAAGTATTTATATACCATATGTGTAAAGGGGCAGTAACAAGTGATCAAAGCACAGATCTGGGGACGCATCTGTTGGCTATTCTTACGTCCGACTTCCTCAGAGCATCACCCCAGGAAAAACATATGATTAGAATGCTTCCTTGAAAAAAATATTTACTATTTGGAATGATGAGGCAAACTTTCTTCTGCTGAAGATCTGCAGGTTATTTGGGTGGAAGTCATTATGTAAGAGATTTATTATTTGTTTTCTTATTGTATCTGAGAGCTCTGGAGTAGACTAGGATCCCACTGCGCTGGATGCTGCGCAATTGATCTCGGAGCTCTTTGTGTTTAAAGCAAAAAAACCTCCCCGAGAATTAATTCAATTTTGTTACTCATGTTGATCCCAGTGTTACTGTTGGTCAGTCTGTGGCCAAAAATAACTGAACAAAAATGAGCCAGAACATTATATCAAATGAAATTGCCAACGCATTCTTTTCTTTTGCCCATATATGTTTTTCTTTTATGTTTCAACATTGGCTCTGGTAACTTCTCTGTTCACTTAAATCCAGTCTAAATTGTGAAACATTTTATATGCCAGCATTATATTATTTTTTATATCATCTGGGTTTTTGGGGAGTTGTTCTGATTTTTTTTTTCTTTTTTAACATCATAAAGTGCCCCTAAATTGGCCAAAACTGTGAGTTGTTATTTTATTTGTCAATTTTCAACTCAGTGAAAAAAATTAACTTCCAAACTTAGTGTTTATCTTTAACGATAGTTACTTTGAAATATTTTGTTCAGGTGGGTTTTGATACAGGAAAGTGTGAAATCTAGATATTACATTTTTCCCTGCTAGCATCAGTAGTGGGAGAGGTGCAGTGCACCAAAATAATGTATGCAGATGAATGTTTTTTTCTTGAAAACATTAATGTTCATTAAGTGGAAGGGTTTTTTCCAAAAAAGATAAGGCAAGGAGCTGTCCTAAATTTCTGCTAAAAGACCAGAAGTTACCAAAGAAGTTGTAATCAAAAACAACTTGTAATTGTCAGAAATGAAGTATCAGCTGAATTTCAGAGAAACTTTTTGGCAGAACATTAGTAAAGTAGCAAACATATATAAATTTATGAAAAAACATAAATTGTTCATGTAGAATATAGAATACACTTATTTTAGATTTTGTTAGCTTATGTAGCTAAATTGTCATCGGAAGGATTATTGAACCAAGTCAGAGATCAAATTCAGTAGTCAATCTTTTTGGCCAAACAGGTTTTGGTCCTTTTTGCATTGTTATTTTTGGTGCACCCTTGCCAATGGAGGATGCTGGTAGCAGCTCTAATAGAGCTGCCTTGCTGTGGTTCCTGACATGCTGTAGAATGAAAGACCGTGTCTAACATGCTGCCTGGACAATCTGAGTAAGGGCTGAGTCATACAACCAAGTCTGGCAAAATGTCAACTGATCCACGTTAATTCTTTGTGCGTGCTTGTGGCATAAGTAAATGCTACGTATCTTAAGCTGGCTTAGAAAATGTTAAATGCACTCAAAGCAGCTGGCCTTTGTCAGCCGCTATATATGGACCAACTAATTTAGTTTGGCTGTACCCGGTTGTGTCTTAAGAATAGCTGTGCAAGTGTAACCTTCTACCATGGTTGATGGATTTAGTAGCTTTTTTTGCGTGTTTTTTTATAAAAAGTCCACAGTAAACCCACAGAGACGGTCATCAAGAGAGGTTAACTGAATGCCTGTCTGAAAATAAAAACTAAATTTGGATAGCCAAATGTAGGTATCCATGTATATATATACGCACACACACACAGATATATATTTGGCTAAGATCTTGGAGAGGTACCTTTACTCCTGTTAAACTGTATATAGTCTTGACCAACATGAGCCACAACTCCTGTTGTATGTGCTATCAGGAGGGCTTAGCCTGAAACCGTGGAGTTTTCCATCAGGTCAAATACGTACCTGAAACTCAAAGGGCTAAAGGCATCCTAACAGACCCCAACACATCTACGTACAGTACCTGCAGGAAAGGTTATACCTCAGGCTTTAGGAGTAAGATACAATGGACTGCTATAGTGATTTGCACGAGGTCTCAACAGTGAATTTAGAGCCATAAAACAGGACACCATGCTGCCATCCTGCGTCTGCCTGGATACCTCTGCAATGACTGGTGACTGAGTTAAAAATGGCTCGTGTATTTTATCGGCTTAAACCCTGTTTTATTTTTCAGGGCAAGGAGGGAGACTTTGTTTATAAAGAAGTGATCAAATCACCCTCTGCCTCACGAATATCTCTGGGCAAAAAGGTGAAGTCTGTAAAAGAAACCATGAAGAAAAGGATGTCTAAAAAATACAGCAGCTCTCTGTCTGAGCAGGTATGTTAAGATCTGCAATGGAATTCACTTGATGGTGTTGAAGTGATAATCAATATTGACTCCCATGCTTCAAAGCACCTCTGAGGAAATTTCTAACACGACTATGTGATGCGGCTTATTCCTATGTTCTTATGAAATCCCTCACTGTGCAGTGGCTTCCTGTATATGCCAAACCACAAAAATGCATTTTCAGATTTTCATTCAAGTAGCTCATGAGCAGAAGCCTGTGGTTGATGGCATCACACATCTCTCTCTATATATTTCCATTTCTTTATCATCGTTATTTATTAAGGGAACCAATCTGTGACACAGGGTCACAGTAATATATTTAATCTGCAATTTACACCTTAGTTTAAATTCCTAGCATAACTTCATGTACACGGTTCCTCTCTGCTGTTACAGATCTCTTCTCCGTCATAGCTTGCCCTCCACGGCAGCTCTTTAAAACAGATGCACAATGAAGTCGAAAAGGGGCATCCCACAGAAGGTTTTCCTATTATTCTTTCATTACAGATTTTTATAGTTTATTCTTAGAGGCAAACCTGAAGTACGTTAGTTGTAGATTAGGCGTTGAATTTCAGTGGCCCAGGAGCAACTGCTGCCTTTTTCCCTCTTCGTGTACTTTGGGTTCCTTGCTTTGGTGGAGTGTCAAAAACTTTCAGCATTTGTTTAAAACCAATCATTGGTGCTTGCAGCGTGTAGGCGATGGCGCAGGAAGGCGCTGGGAAAGCAGAGCGCTCTGTGGCGAACGTCGCCCTCAGGTGGCCTCGTAGCGGCCATTGGAGCGCCGGGGACGCTTGCAGCCAGCACGGAACGGGAAGGGAAAGCGAGTCATGCCCCACCAGCGCTGCCTCTTACACTTTGCATCAGTGCCTGTCAAAGGAGGAATTCGTAAGACTCAAAACAACGACCCCAAACTGCAAAATCTGGGGACAGCATGGAGAGGCAGAAAAGTGACCGGGTTTACGCAATGCTTTGCAACATTAGAATCCCTTTCCTGCAGGACTATTAGCCATGCTTTTTCATACCCAGGGGCAGTTTACAATTAAAAGTTTACAATTAAAACATTTTAAGCTCTAACGTGATTTTATACTGATAAGAAGCTTTGGTATCTGACTGGCGTTACAGTGCCCCTCTGCAAAATCTGCCTAAGAAAGGGATGCTTTGAGAAATTGGTTTACAGTGAGTTAGCAATACTTCTGCTCTGTGGCTCTCGCCAAGATTGAGTTGACCTCTGAAGTCATATGCTGGGATGACTTTTTTTTCTGATGATTCTGCAGCATGCAAATAATAGCTTTCAGCTAAAAGTTTTGTGATCACACATCTCCACAAGAACTCTTCTTGTATGCAAACTACAGTTCTTTTGTTTTCATACTTCTTGGCACAGTCGTTTTAGAATATTTGTACCTTTCTGGCATCGTGACTCAAACTATGTGCCAGTATATCTTTCTGCATTCAAAAAACCAAGCAAGAGCCATTCTGGCCACAAGTATATGCTGCTTTGCTTTAACTGCACTTCACAGAGGCTGACAGAATTTCTGTTTAGGAAAGGCTTTTTGATTTCCTCTAATGCTTTACTGAATGAGAAGAGAAATTGCCTCACCTATTGGACATGTAGCAAAACCTTTTTATATTTATGCATTTAGGATTATTTACACCACGCACAGGCTGTGTTTTTTGGTTAATTTTTTTTTTATTCAAGGTAAATGAGCAAAGGTATCAACAATTCACTGCAAAAAGAAGTACGTTCCTGTGTGTGTCTCACTTGCATTGTCTGAATTTTTTGTGTTCATTTTTGTACAAACTCCCGATTCAGAAAGCTGAATTTGGCGTTAGCTGTTTTGCGAGTACTGCTGGCAAAAATGTCATGTGTCATTAAAACCTTTGAATTGGGAGTTTTGTGTAATGTTTCTTTCTACTTACAATGCTAGCTTTTTCAGATTGGACTGTTTGCCCCTGTCCCTGCCATTGTGTCTAATACAGTGGGGCTTCTGCCACAGCTGAGTACCACAAAATACGTAGATAAACATAGAAGGTTTCATCTTGTTTGGTAAAGAGCAGGAAAACAGAATCTCTTTACTTGGAGGTGAACAAGCAGCTCCTGCCAGCGCCGATGTTCATTTACCAATCTGAAATGGTTCAATCCCTTTCAGGAGTCCAGCCCTGGGGTCATGCCGGGTTCTCCGCAGTCACCGCCACCAGACACTGACTCCCTGGACAAACCCAAGCTGAAAGCCGGTGGCTCAGTAGAGAGCCTGAGGAGTTCCTTAAGCGGTCAGAGCTCAATGAGTAAGTTCAGTTGTAATTGTGTTGCTCCATTTCTGTGGCTTCAGGGAGCAGAGATCTCCACACTAAGCAGAACCAGAGAAAGTCAAAGCAGAATCAGTAGTTAAGAAGTAGAAGGGCTGATGGGTTAGTCATTAAGGGTTTGCAAAGAACTGTAAGCTCTTTGGTGCAGAGATGATCTTTTCGCTTTGTATTTATACAGAGACCTGCAAAAGCAAAATCCTGCTTTCTGGCTGGGTCCTGCTATTGTAATACGAATGATTGGAGTGAGAATTACAATCCTCGGCCAGTGGTAACCAGGCTCATCTTTACACTCGGTTTCTCCTGAGCTCTCCTGATGGGCTTCCCACCCCACCTCCAGAGGGACATTGAGGTTCTCTCATTAACTAGTTAGAGGAGTATTATTTAAAATCTCTCTGGTTAAGATTGTCTCTGTGCAAAACAGAGCTTAATTGGGACACAGATGCTGTGAACTTGCTTCACTGTGGATTACTGACCAATATAAACCAAGGACATATTGGGGGAAAAAAAACTGAAGAGAAACCTCCATTTTTAAATAACTGAAAGTGTGTTCTGAAAATCATCCTTTTTTTTTTTTTTTTTTGCAATATCAGTAAAAAGTTTTGCCATAAAACCAAATTTCTGGATGTGGAGGAGATTCTGGAACCCTCGTGCAGGATTTGGAGCTTATTTTCTTCACACCGCTGTGCTTTTTTGAGGGCAAAACTTCCCAGAAAGATGACATGTCCTGTGATGTACCATAGATGAGACACTAGTTAAGCAACTCCTCAGTTAAATACTGAGGAGTTGAATTTGGGAGAACAGGAGCGCAGCATAGATTAACTAACTCTGCTATCACGTGTGTGTAGGAAGTAGCAGCATTTTCACAAAGAGGTTATTTTTTGTAGACTGATAACTATGTCTCTCTCACAGGTGGTCAGACAGTGAGCACAACAGATTCCTCAACCAGCAACAGGGAGAGTGTGAAATCAGAAGATGGTGATGATGAAGAGCCTCCTTACAGAGGACCTTTTTGTGGAAGAGCCAGGGTTCATACTGATTTTACCCCAAGTCCTTATGATACAGACTCTCTGAAGCTCAAGGTACCACCTATATCTGTTTTTAAGGGGTCAAACATTTGTTTTGGCAAAATTCTGAATTAAGAGCTCTTTGCAAGACCTCTACAATTCTTAGTCATTTAATGAGTTTACATGTGTTTTTCAAAGCCCTTTAACCTGTCTTACACTGATATAGTTAAGATTTGCATGAATTATAGCAAAATGTTATAGAACATAAGTAAGTACTAGTATTTCTCCACGTCCAGGGGAAGACACTCGCGTCTTTAGTTTTTGGAAAAATAAAAATGTGCCACAAATTCATTTCCATTTTGCAAGAAATTTTTTGCAAAGATCGGAAAAATACTTTGACTGCCACAATGAATTAATCCATCAATGGCCAAATTTTCAAAATCCTTGGAAGAAATGTGGATGCACCTACACATATTGTCTCTTAAAGACATTTCAGTTCATGTAACTTGTTTTGAGCTAATACTGAATTACTTTGCTGATGGTGAGTTGTCAACCCCTTTAATTTTTCTAGATATCAGCTTTTACTATTTTTAGTTGTGCTGTATTTGATTCAAAGTATCTGACTCCTTACATTCATTATGTAAAATTCCAAGGACAGCTAATTCCTATTAAAGTGGATGTACGTAAGGTAATCTCTTTAAGATACAAAAGCAGTTGTGCATCCATTTCTTTGTTATGGTCAGGAGCACTTCAGGAAAAGCAACAGTGTTGCAGAGTTCCTTCTGCATATGCCTCCTTTTCTCAGGCAATGTGATGTGAGCTTGTGCCCGTATGCACTGAGCATGTTCTAATTTGCACCAGTTTCAGATAGTTGCACAGCTTAGAGATGTTTGTACAAAACAGGAGTGATGTACTACTGGAGTGTGAGCAGGTTTGTGACTCTGGACAGTTGGGATCCATTCCACGTTGGTTTGTTGGCTTGCTCTGTGGTCTTAGGCATGTCACTTAATTCCCTTTTCTTCCATTTGTAAAACGAGTATAATCAGACATTTTTGCAAGAGCTGTGCTTAACCTTTTGGCAACTAAAGAGTGTTGTCCATTCTATGTACATGAAAATCTCAGAGAAAGTGAGTGTGTTTGCTTGAATATCCATCAGAAAGCATGCCTAAATGGCTCTCTTGCTTGTTTGGTCTGCAGAAAGGTGACATCATTGATATAATCAGCAAACCCCCCATGGGCACTTGGATGGGCCTGTTGAACAACAAAGTTGGCACTTTCAAATTTATCTATGTGGACGTGTTAAATGAAGAGGAAGAGAAGCCGAAGCGGCCCACCAGGAGACGCCGGAAAAGCAGACCACCCCAGCCCAAGTCAGTTGAGGATCTCTTGGATCGCATCAACTTAAAGGTCCAAATTCTCTCTTTCTGTTTTTCCTTCAGTTTTGCTTGTGGGAAGGGGACCACACCTTTGGAGTTGTTAGTTTTGAAAGCTGCGCACCAGACTTATAATCCCAAGGATCGTGACACCACTTAGCAGAATCGGGTCTTAGCTGCAGAGTGAAAATAGCTGAGGCCAGGCAGAACTGCCTGTCGGGCTTGATGAAGTGCTGCAGACTGCAAGTTGTATGCACTCAGAGACCATAAATCGTTGCATAGTATGGCTACTAGCTAACACACTTCAAAAGCAAGCAAAAAGTGCAAAATAACCATAGTTACCCTGTCTTTAAAGAGGAAGATTTTTTCCTTGTTTCTGTTCAGAAGAGCTAGGGATAAACTGGTGTGACTGTCGTTCACCCTTTGTACGTCCCCCTTCATACAGAACTGTGCTGTATTGTGTGTCTGGCTAGCATGCTACCCGGGCCATTTAATACAGTGCCTTCCAAATGCAAAAATAAGTGCAGCGTTCTGGTTCTGGCCCAGCTACCTCCCTGAACTCTGGGCAATGTTTATACAAGCTATAATCCTGTAATTTTGCTGTTATACAGTGGTTTGCATTTGCTAAACTACTGCTTTTTTTGCTGGTTGTGAAAATCTCTTTTAATATCTTTGTTTACAAAACAAGTTGAATAAATATGTTGTCTTACAGGTCTTTTTTCTTTTTCTTTTATGCAGGAGCACATGCCCACTTTTCTGTTCAATGGTTATGAAGATCTGGATACCTTTAAGCTTTTAGAAGAAGAAGATTTGGATGAATTGAACATCCGAGATCCTGAGCACAGAGCTGTTCTCCTCACAGCAGTGGAACTTCTACAGGAGTATGATAGTACGTGCGATGTTTGAGGTTTTCAGTTTTATTACAGCTCTGCCAAGAATCCTGTGAACCCCTTAAAGCAGAGGACTGGTTCCAGGATTTTGATCTTTTTTTTTTTTTCCCCAATCTAGTTATTTCCAGGGTAATCCTGTGTAACAACATATAGATTTCTGAGGAATGACTTAAGACTTGCATTTGTTCTGCCAGAATTCTTTCTTTCCTCTAAGCCCTGCTACCTAACTTACTCAAGTGATGTCAAGTGTACAACACATATCCTTTAAAATACTGGTGTTCAAGAATAAATCCTGAGATAACCTACTCAAAATAAGAAGCTGAGGCATGCAGAATAGAGAAGAAGAAACCTCTAGACTAGAGGGAAGCGATTGAGCTTATCAAGGGTAAAGATCAAAGCCCAGAGGGCTGTGGCGAAGGGTAACGTGAATTAAACTTTCTCTTACTTTACCTGCACATGCATATGATTCTTGGACTGTGAATTGCAGGATTGTGCAGCTTATACACATGACAACACAGTGATTTTCAAAGGGAGAAAATGTATCAGTCAAGTGCAAAGAGTGAAAGGCAGTGACCCAACTATCTAAGGTGCAGCAGTACAATTCTGCCCATTGTACAGATGGTCTCAGGCAAGTGGTTGCAAAGATGAGGGAAAGCAGAGTAAGCCATGGCAGTGAAATTCAGTGGTGTCTTACTGCACAGGAGGAAGCAGGGCTGTACCATCCACACAGTAGTCATGATAGTGTCGTGGTAGAGTAGAATAATTTGAAAACCAAGTGTCGCTTGAGACAAGAATCGAGATGCGCTCAATACCTAGTTGCAGCAGCCTAAGACGGTACTGTATTTCCCCTTCGTCCCTAAGTGTGCCAGAAGTTTAGTATCCCACCAAGCAGAATCAGTGGAACAGATTGTGTGAGGGCTTTCTCAGCTGCTTCCGTTCAAAATCCTGTTTTAACTTGAACTGCCATAGCAGCAATGTAAGCAGCTGCTTATTAAGTGGGCAGTGCTTAATTCTGTTACAGAGATGTGTGGTTACTACCTCTAGACAAGCTGTGTGGCCTGAACTTTCATTGGCATGTACCTTTCTCGTTCATTTCATTTCCCAAAGAGGCATCCACACTTTCTCCGCCCTCCTCTACCCCCACAACAAAACTGCAGTTGCAGAATTAGGTTCTTTTCACTTATATCAGCGTAGCTTTTCATCACCTAATATGAGCTTCTCTTCATTATTTGCAGACCTATTTAGAATGCTCACTTTGCTGAAGTAGTGATTTTTTTTAGGGCCCTTCAATTTTGGTTTGAAAACTTTGAAGAACTGTATGATGTGGTGGTTGGAAAGTATAAATTCCAGCTCCAAGTCAGGATGACGAGGAGAAAGAGAAGTGGGGACCGGACAGCTGGAACCTGGGAGGGGCAGCAGCACTTAGTTCCACTCCGTAATTACCTTTCATGTGCTGAGAATAGGGGTCAGAGTAGCCATTTCTAACATTTTATTGCGGGGGGGGGGTGGGGGGAAGGCAGCATAAACTTTATCCTTGCATCATGGTTTTCTGTATCTTCAGCTCCAGATTTAGTTTCTTCACAAAATATCAGTTCTGACCAATCATTCTGGGTAAATTCCTGGAATCCAGCCTACGCATCCTGGATGGACCACACTTGAGTGTTGGCTCTTTGTGCAGACCAAGGAAGGGAGGAATTTTTACCGCTCGTCTCTCCCTTGTCCCTTCCCGCTTTGTTAGGGGGACAATATCTAACTTTGCCAGGCCCACCCCTGATCCTTCCTATCGGTCCCTTCTGGAAAGTAGGTCAGGGTTAGGACTTTATTCTTTTTTATTTGATTTGGTTCTTTTCAGTGTTTTTTTGCTTTCATTTTGAGTGTTGGGGGTTTTTTAAGTCTTAGGAAGAACTTTGATACCATCATTTTAAATAAATTTCCATGGTTGTAAGTTGCATATTTGACCCCGAGGCAGCTGAGGCACACACATGGTCCATCTGTTTTCATTGTATACCACACTGCTGCCTCACACCCGTGCTGAGGCTGTTGCTTAATCCTTTCTGAAACAGGATGACTGTTTCCAACATTTGTGATGGCTGTTCCTAACGCTCACTCTTTTCTAAGAAAACAGTGTTCTGATACAATTAATACAACAGGGAAGATAATGGTGTTGGAAGTGGAAGGTTGAGAAGTTCAGCTGGATTTTCTGTTTGCCTGTTTTCATCTGTATTCTTGCATCCTCTAGGTAACAGCGACCAGTCAGGATCTCAGGAGAAACTTCTCATTGAAGGCCAGGGCCTAACCGGATGCTCTCCTCGGGACTCTGGCTGCTATGAAAGCAGTGAAAACCTGGAGAATGGTAATGGTGACAGCAATGAGCCTTATAATCCTTGCAGCCTTTTTTCAGGAGATAATTTAATATACTTTCTGCTCCTGTTCCTAGCTAACACAAGCTAATTCATACTTGACTTTCTCCTTTGCTCTGACTGCCTCTTTCCCTCTTGCCTTGAGCCGTTGGTTTTCATTGCTACTGTTTCTAATTTATTTATTTGCATTGGTAGGAAACAGATCGCATGTCACAAATCATCTTTCTTTTGTGATTCTAAGGCAACAGGCACTCTCACTGCCCTTCGCTGCCTTCTCCACTCCCTATCATATTCTCATGCAAACGTTTTAGGCTATATTTTCGTGTTTGCTTAGGTTGTGGGTTGCGTTCTCCTCTGATGAGAAGCCAACTGCAGAGATTTAGGACTTTTTAGTGTATGAACACTAGCAAGTTAAATTAATTGAGAAGTTGGCAAGGAAGTAAACTATGAAAAAAAAATACTTATGATATCAATTCCCATTACCTTGTCTTGCATCAGTGAAAGGTGATGCACTGAAAAATTACCGAGACGGATGATAATAGAGATTATTCTCTCTGTTCTGAAGAACTCAGGTGGCTGTGCTGACTGAGCATGCTTTACTTGAAGAATGGTGTAAACTTGTCATTAGGGATGAAATATTAAAATAGATTAAATTGGTTTCAGTTTGGCATTATCACTCCAAGCATTTTGAGCCCTGGCTTGACCTCAGGCTGTCTGATTTCATCACTGACATGCAGTATAAACAGGAAACCAAGAACAGAATAAATAGGCATACTGTACGCCCCTTGTAGTGGCCTTTTTTCCAATTTAAAATATTAGCTAAGTATCTTCCTCTTAGTATTTGCATCTTCTGTCAGTCTGCCACTCAGATATAACCATTTATTGAAGAAAATTGCGATTTGCTTTGAAGCTGAATGCCTGAAATTGGCGATATACTAAATTCCTGAAAGCAGAGATTTTTTTTTTCTTGAATATGAATCCCCATATAGTAGGCATGCTGGAATATAATCATAGCTAAATATATGGCATAAGTCGACAGTTTTCTTGCCTTTTTATCTCTAAGTGCGATCATAATGATAGAGTAGCACCGAAGTTAAATTGCTGCCTGTACATTTTCCTTATTTTAACAGTATAATAAAATCTCTGGAAAGCTATTGTCATTGCCTGTCTGCTTAAATACTTACATTTAAACTTATATTTCTGTCTGAGTTTTGCAGAATGTGAAATAGCACTGATGATTTTTATATTGCTTTTCATGTACGGGTTGCTGCATTTCTGCATCATTTTTGCTCACAAATACATTTAGTGCTTGTTTTGAAAACGATTATGAAAAGAACATTTGGTATGGGATTCATTCAGAGATTTTGTCAAGGCTGGTTAATCTGAAATGTGCTCCGCCTTCTTTGGAAAGTTCATGGTCCATAGTTGTTTATATGTGTACTGATTTCAAAACACGTTGGATTCTCATCTGTTAAAATAAGAATAATCATTTGTCTAGTATAAACATCATGATGTGCAGATCAGCGATAATAAACTGCATTTCATAAAGGGGGAAATGCATTCTGAGAAGAAATTGGTCCTCAGATTTTCTGGGGAATGATTATACATAATATTTTTAGGACTAGTATAGTGTCCTGTTTTGGGCTGATAGTGGACCTTTTGGCATCAGTTCAAAATTTCAGAGCTGCTCTTACGTTTTGGCTAGAAAATGGTTTGGCATATATATATAAATACTGTGGCAGTGGTACAGATGTATCTTTTTTTAGGCACTTCTCTGGGTCCCACGGCAGAAATATTTGGGTGTCCTCATAGTTATTCACAATGTACTTACAGCAGCATTGTGATTTTATTCTAGTTTACAGAGAGCAAGGAAGATACAGTTTGTCACCTGTTCAGTGTTAGACAGGAAGAACAGAAGAGCAGAAAGCAACCATCTGGAATCTGGACAGGCTGCTGAATGCATTCTGTGTCTGGTTTTGAGTACTTAAACTTCTGAGGGCGATCTTCCATACAGAAAATGTACTAAGAGAAACAGTGAAAAGTTGTTGCTATAGCTCTGGTACCTCTGGAAATTATTCCCCAAGATAATCTCCTTTCTTCTAAGGCAGATGATGGCAGGGAATTAAAAAGTTCCTTCTCTGCATTCTAGTAAGAAATATCATGGGAGGTGGACGGTGCTTTGTATAGCAAAAACTGCACCATAGCATTAAACAAAAGACTTGAAGTATGCCAGTAGCTTGACCTGAACCTGTAAACAATGTAAACTTCCATTCATTTTGCGTAAGGACAGCCTTTGTTATCTTAGTTTTCACCCAGACACCTGTGTCCTTCTGCACACATTTAGATCAGAGATGCTACTGTGGTTGACAGCACTATGCTTTAGACTGCTTAACTGTACCAGAGAATCATAAGAATGAATTACTATCAAGAATGCGAACATTAGAGAAGTGTTCTAAACCTTCCTAGCTGTACACTTTAACCCTTGTAGGTTTTTTCAGGGTTTTTTTCTGAGATAGGGAGGGAATGTTACATTTGTGAACATTGTTTTTATATCTCTACTTTATGAAGACAACTTTAAAGCATATTTAAAAGTTGGTTTTCAGAAAATATTACCTGCCTGCCTTAATTTCTCAGAAGCATAATGAAATTACACCTGGTAGTCAGGAGGAGGGAAGGAGCAGGTAGAAAAAGAGAAATCATATAGCTGCCCTCCTGCTATTGCTCTTGACTTAAATCTGTGTAAGAGGAATTACATTCTGAACCTCTGCCCTTTGTACAAAACAGTAGAATTGAACCCCGTACTTTTTAAAAAACATTTCAAAGCAGAGAGCTTAAAGATTGCATGTACAGTTGTATGTTTTATAGATAAAATGTTTTGAACTTCCTTCCATTCTCTCCACATTTGTGTTTTTATGCAAAACAGGGTTGGAATGAACTAAAGATTTGATTTTACTTTCCCAAAATTTTTATTTTCTTGGGATTTTTTTTTCTTCATTTTCCTGCTCTGCATTTCTTCCTTAATTCCTAGGCTACTGGCATTACACAGACGTCTCATTTCTAAAGAAATGAGATATTGTTTACTAGATACTCTTATGGCCTCAGTAAGAGCTTATATTGCACAGCAGTAGCGTTTCTCACAACTTTTCTTCCAGTGTTGAGGTTCCCGAGCGTGCTTTCCTAAAACCGGTGTAACTGCTGATCAATATTTCAGTTTGAAAAGAAGGTACATGGATTTTGTTATGTGAGCTGTGACAGCAAGCCCCAGACAATATGGTGAACTACTGCACAAGTCAGACATGTACAAGCAAATATGAATAATGAAAAGAGAACACTCCTTTCCATACTCATTACATATTGACGTTAGTGCCTGAAGGCACTAAAAAATGAATGTAACATTTCTTACACATGTCTTTTTAATGTGGTTGTAAGTTATTTTGAGAAGACGGTGGCCTAGCTCCATGGAAAGGTGCAGGCAAAGTTTTTCTGCTACTTCTCTAAGCTATCTGAATGCAAGGTAGTAGCAAGGGAGCCACCTTAATGTGTGATGTGTCTTTATTAGCATTCTGGGGAAATGGTAGTATTTAGCTTGAACTGTGAACTGTACAGCTTCTGATAAAGGAGTTCTCTATGCTTGCATACTTCTTTGTAGTTACGTCTTGATTTCAGATAGAATAACCTTGCTGGCATACCAGTAAACGCAGGCAACTTTTTTTGGAGTGGAGTGTTATCCTTCTTTCTCTTTAAATGTAACTTCCATTTTCTTTGCTAGTTTTTGGGATACTTTGGGTTTTTTAAACTCCTTAAGCAGAGAAAGAGAGAAAGCAAGCTATTTCTCTTTTAGGTTAAACAGGTTCTTTCGTTCATATTCAAAGCAGGTAGTGTGTATTATTCAAAAGCCAAACATTGAGCTTCTTCAGGATAAAGCTTTGAAGGCAAGCTGTATGAGACGGAAGTGTCCATTGCTTAAAAGTACAACAGATTAATTTAGTTCTGATGAAGTTAGCAAAACTTCTCAGATTTCTAAAAGGAACTGGTCCTTTAATTGGCAGGTATTGATTGATTGCCAATTATTACAGACTTTTGATACCACTTGGCCTAATCTGTTAATCCGTTTCTTTGCTTTGTTTTTTCTCCATTGGAAAAAGAAGTTTCAAGCTTTATCTATCAATTTATCCTGATTTTAAAAGGTACTGTACAAGAGGGAAAGTATCTGTTCAGGATGTGCTGTCATTCTGAGAGGCCGTCTTCTTTGAGACAAATTTACTTTACGTCTTGTCAAAAAGAAATTTTAAAAGATCTATGAAGTATTTGAGAAATGATCTTGTATTTCATACTAATGAATACGCTAATGAGCTCAGTGTCTTTGATCAGAATATTTCTGTCAAGCAGATTTGATGGAATTCACTGTTTAAAATCAGTGGCGCATATCTCATAAAACTATAAAATAAACCTTACAAAGAACATGTGGTTCATATTGATTCATGTCATCTCGTCTTAGGTGGTTATAATAAAACACTACATCTCTAAGACCTTCCACTTCGATAAAACACTGTGACATGAGAATAACGCTAAGATTAGTCACACTTGAAACTCCCTTTTGAAACACTTCTCCATTTCAGTCAAAGACCTTTTTTCATTAAACTCTGCTGTCCCTAAATTTACAAAGGGACTGGTGCCAGACCAGTCTTCCAACATTTTTTTGCTCTCTGGCTTGCCGTTGCAGCAGTTTGCTGATCATTTAAAAGGTGAAATAACACTATTGGCACACTTTGTAATTACAATGAATAAACAGGATTTTTTTTAAAAAAAGAAAAAGCTTTCCTGAGCAATCTAGTAAACTTCATTATAAGGTGAACATAATTATCGATATCCTAAACAAATTTGAAAAGTAGAAAAAATCATAGGTCTTTTGAGTTATTTCTGTGTGGAGTCAAACCAGTTCGTATAATGGGTATAGGGTATCAGTTCTAACTGTAGGGTATTTCTACACTGAAAAAGGTTTACATGACTAAACCTCAAATCTCTGCAAGTTGGGAAATAGGAAGGATATTGAGTATTTTAAATGTATTTCCCTTACATGATCACATTTACTAGTTCTTCATTAATAAAGCTGAAGCTCACAAATTCATATGCTTAAGATGGCACTGAGGTCTTGTACGTTTAGAGTTAACGAAAAGAGAGTAAATAATTTTGTTTCAAAGGCATTTAGAAGTGATCCGTTATTTACACTGCAGAGTTTTTTGGGTTTTTTTTTAATGGTGGATTGTGATTTGTTTGCTTCTAGGTAAAACTCGAAGAACCTGTCTTCTGCCCTCTAAATCAGCAAGCGAGCATAGCTTTAAGGACTTCAGCAGAAATCAACTATCAAATTATCCTACACTTCCACTGACCAAGTCAATAGAAACTCTACAGCAAGAGGAAAAAGAAAGCCGGTTGAGTTGTGCGCATCGTGCTCTGAAGAGCTATGTCAAACCTCCAGCTGTTACGGGTCTAAAGAACCGCAGAAGTTTACCGGTTGCTGTCTGTCGGAGCTATGAAACTCTGGATGGCCCCCAAGGTGTAGATACATGGCCAAGATCTCACTCACTGGATGATCTTCAGGGAGAATCCAACACTGACCTACAGGACGCTGGCAAGAAAGTAGGTTCTTTTCCTCAGGATTCACTGGATATAGCAAAAAAGGCAACTGGCTCTGCCCTGCTGCCTCGGTCTCATGGAGGCAGCTGTATGGTAGATAACTTGATGCCTAAGCAGGGTAAAGGAGCTGCTGGTTCTCAGAAGGGAAGAGCTAATGAATCGAACTGCTCTGTAATGGAGACTGTAGGTGGAAAACCTGCTCTGTTCCCCTTGAAAAACTGTGAAGCTCAGCCTGCCGTAGTGACGCATCTTGCAACAAGGACGCCTCTGGAAATAAAAAGTAAAGGCTTTCATGACCCTGCACGGGCTGATTATGCTCCAGTCCTCAAGGGAGGTATAGAAGCTGAGCAAAAAGGCACAAATGAGGCAAGAATGCAACCAAAAAATCTTTCTCAGCCGCCACCTGTCCCTGCCAAAAAATGCCGAGAACGCCTTTCTAATGGATTATATCATCCTCCCATGACCGCAAGCGGGAGTCACTCAAGTCTAGAAGCACCATGTTTGCCCGTAAAAAAGACAAGTTCATCCACTCCCATTGATTGTCACGGAGTACCTGTCCATAGGACATCTTCTGAACAGGAGCCCAGTACCCCTCCTAGCCCACTGCCACCCTGGCTGTCGGAGCTCCCAGGGACTGCTAGTGTTCAGCAGCATGTGATAAAGCTAGGGCCTGCTTCAGCAAGGAAAGTCTCTTGTAGCAGGGGGTTGGATCTAGAAATGGTAATAGAAAACAAGTTGCAGTCTGAAGACATTGATCTTACTGAGGAACCATACTCTGACAAGGTAAGTGGAGGACATTGCTTCAACGTTTTTATTCTACTAGCATTCCAAGGGATAGTCTTTCATTTATTTTATCTGTTGTATTTTTGCGAGTAACCAGCTTAGATAAACCATAAATCATTGGGACATTAGGCATTCTTTAACTATGTTTGTCTTTACTATCAAGCCGTACACCTAAAGTAACTCTTGTGTTGTGGGGGTACTGAGAAAGCCCAGACTTGTTCTAAACCTTCATCTTTTCAGGCTGCTAGTACCTTGGTGGCACTGGGCGTGGAAATGCCTCTTTCTCTGCTCTTGTGGGAAATTAGAGCTGAAAAAGGAAGTCATTGTTAGTTTTTATACTTCCAAGAAAATCTTAATTGATAGCACAGTGATAGGACACCTTTTGAGGAAGGAAGGAGCCCTGAAGTCCCGTCCTTCCTTTAGGGACTGCTTTTTCAGTTTTCATTGAATCTTGAGGAAAGCTCCTTCTTGCTCCCATCCTGCACTTCTCTTTATGTTTGCATTGATTGTTCTGTATCGATACATTTCTTTCATCTACCCTCTCTATTTTGTGTCTGACTGGGAACATTCAGCATGGTCGCTGTGGCATTCCTGAGGCTTTGGTACAGAGGTACTCTGAAGACTTAGACCAGCCTGAAAAGGATGTTGCCGCAAACATGGACCAAATCCGGGTGAAGCAGCTGAGGAAGCAGCATCGCATGGCAGTGAGTATTTCCATAAACCCAATTGACTTATTTACGAGCAGACTTTTAAAAAAGGCTGACTACTGGTAAAGGCAGATGCCTGCAAAGTCCTGGTACAAAAGTGCTCCCTGTGTTCACCCAACAGGTACAATGAAGGTAGGGATACTACAGGGACAGGAGGTACCTCCCCCTGTCCCAAAGGAGGACAATTAGTACTTGAAAGGAGTGCGGATAGACTTCTTTCTTGACTGAAAAATAGTCTTCGAAGTCTAAGCAGACTGCAAGCAGTGCTAACAGGGACTTGCTCACTAAGGGTGGCATGTATTAAATGCTTCTGTATTGAAATCTGAAAAGTTTTACACTTCTTTTTCATTTCTTAAACTATGCTATTATCCACTCCTCGTTAGCAAAAGCAGGAGGGGGAAACCATCACAAGCTTTCATGGTTTTTTATAAGAGAACTTGGTCTGTATGAGGAGGTAATAGGCAAAATTGGAATTCTCTTGACTTACTGAGAAATTAAATGGATCACCCTGGAAAGTCTCGTCACTGCGTATTTTTTACTGATTTCAAACTAATTCAGAATGGCACATGACAGTCACCCAAGCAACTGGATACCGCCCACTGCATCTGCATTGCCAAAATTGTTGTTGTTCCTGTACCAAGTGATTCGTAGCCTTTCAACGCACACCGCTCTCATACTGACAAATGTGACATGAGAGAGTTGACACATCTGCTATGAAATTCTACCAGTTTGGTAGAATTAAAAAAGAATAAAAGAACACTTGCTGTAAAACAAGAAGTTATATTTAACATTAAGGGTTGTTTTCTATTTTTTTCTTTACCGTCCAGATTCCAAGTGGAGGGCTCACTGAAATTTGCCGAAAACCTGTATCCCCAGGACTTATCACCTCTGTATCTGACTGGCTCATTTCCATTGGTCTACCTATGTATTCCAGCCTGCTCACAGAAGCAGGATTCAACACACTGAGCAAAGTGCCTTCTCTGTCACAAACTTGCCTTCGAGAAGCTGGCATCACAGAGGAAAGGCACATAAGCAAGCTCCTGGTAGCAGCAAGACTCTTCAAACCTCTTGATCCAGAGGCAATTTAACATGCTCCCTAGTGTGGCATTGCCTGGTCGAGAATCCACTGCTTCTTCCTGCACCAATATTGCTCTAATTACTTCACATAGCTAAAGGGATCAAGGACGTGGCTCGCAAGGACAGGCAGATATCTTCTTCAAAGGATATGAAAGGTTTCTATTGCTGTCTTTGGCAACTGAAGGACAAGAGAGAGAAGCAACCACCAGGCGACATAGATGTGGTACTTCCCTCCCCCCTCATTCCCCTGTAAAGTATTCTTATTTCATAAAGTGCATAGGGTTGGCCTGAGAATCAGACAGCTTCACAGAATTAAGGACTCTTGCACATTTTCCTGAAGTTTATGAAAGTAATGCTAGTTATGAACAGGCCCTGTTTCTATGGAGAGCTCCTGAGGTTGGGGGTCTTCTGTACATCTAGGTTCCAGGTACCTGGAGTCAGTCCTAAAGACAAGGTACAAGCCAAGGTGCAAATTCCAGTAGAAGCTGTTTGGCAAATGCCTTTTGTTTATCTTAGCAGCCTAGAGCTAAACACAACACCCACACACACACCCCGGTTATCTTTGCTGTTGCTTGGTATAGGTCCCAATACGCCACAAAGCCTTTAGCTAGGCCAAAGTTAATGGACTAGTTTTCAGTATGGTCCATCTCTGTCACTCCAGTGCAACTAACCCTCGGAGAGTCAGAAAGCTTCTTTTTATTTGTACAGAGCTGAGGTGATTTTTATAACTGCTTTCTAGCAATCAGCTTTTTATTTGCCTTAAAATAAGCTTTTAAGCAGTTACCTAGTGTTCACTTACCTGTATTCATGTTTCTCAAGCCTTGTTTCAACCTGTCACCCTTAAGCTGCACTTAGGGTGATTTCCAGCTGAAGTAGCTTCTATAAAATGCCTCATCATAACACTTTCTGTGTTGTAGAGATGCTTTTACAAATGCAGGATTATGCTAGGTTTTGGTTGTCAGGCTAAATTCTTGTTCACTACAGTCTGCATTTACTGTTGTTACTAAACTGTTCCAAGATATACGGCCTTGTATATATGTAACTGCTTTTCATTTTAATCATTTTCTGTGTACTGTGTTATATTGTCAATCATTATGCTGCAGCTTTGACTTGGTATCCTGACCATATCGATTCCAAACAGTGGGTTTCTGCAAACAAAAATTCACTTGTGGGAGATAAAATGCATTGAAAAAGCAAGTTTTTCCCCATAGAAATAATCAGATCCAGTAACTCAATTGCATGGACAAAAAAAAAAAATCCTATATTGGCTTATGAATTACACTGTGATTTTACAACAGTTGATATCCCTCATGACTGTGTGTTAATGTTACCTCTCCCTGGAAGAGAGCATTGTTATGGCATATGTGGTAAACCTTTTTTTCCATGATGTAATGATATTTTTCTGCCTAAATCCATGTAAAATGTTCCATTCGCGTATGTGGCTAATGACAGATTTTATTTTTCTATCTGGGTACACATTTTATATACCAAATACAGATTATCATGTATAGCACATAACTAGCTTTTTCTTTGGGCTCTATATCTGGTGTGCCCTTCAGCTTCTTGTAGCACAAAATCTCCATGGAAGACAGAGCAAGCTTACTCTGGCAGGTAAAGGGAGATAGTATAGAAACCTGGGCACAGGCCAGGGCGTGTGGCTGTTTCCAGTAACAGTTCTGACATCAGCTTACTGTGAAAAACCGGAGAAGGCACCTCGCTATTTGGTTATCAGTTATCCCAGCCTCATATCGAGTTAATGACGCTTTTCCTGATAAAATGCTCTCAGACTGATGAATGCAGAATTGTGGTTACTCCGTGATTTCTTACTATATATGGTCCTTTCATGGTCACGTTTGAAGTCAGATGAACTACGCATTTTACTGCAGATAATATAATTTGGCTCCTGGAAGAATTGATGTGCGTTAAGTTTACTTTCCTCATTTCGTATTTCACCACTGTCTACTGCACACCATCATGTGAAGGCAACTAATTCACTGATTTAACTTAAAATTGTTCTCAAGCAAAGCTCCTCCAGATCTGTTTCCGTAATGTTCTCCTTGGTCTGGGGATAATCAGCATGTGACATATGACAGCATCAGGAAGCATACAGCATAGATGTTTTGCACAGCTGGTGAAAATACAAAAAAAAGACAAAAAATGTTAAAAAAAAATTTAAGTGTCTTTTGAATAATGATGATATGTGTGTTGTTCCTCTCTGAGGCTTACATGGCAACTATCAGTGAGCAGGAGATGGAAAGAGTATTGAGACTTCCTGGGATTGCTGGCAGGGGCCAGAACTGAGTAGAAGTAAGTAGACAGCAGCTGTATTGGAGCGAGGAAAAAGTAAAAGCTGGCTACGTGCAGCAAAAAAGGAAACAAATTTCCTCGTGTTGCAGGGAAGGCAAGTGACTTAAGAAAGCTCTCCCGTATTAATTATTTTCCCCTCTCTTAATAACAGAAGGAAAATTATGGGAATAAGCTGAACCTGTGTGCAAACACTGTTTGTGAAGTCCATGATTTTTAAATGGTTACGTAGCCCTGGGAAACCAGATCACCGCCATCAGGACTAGAGTGAGCAGTCTGAGATTTGTGAGTTTTAATAGTTGCTTTGTTTTTCTTTTTAAGACTGTGCTCTGTGGTCTTACTTGGATTACAATTTTAGTTTATATTTTAACCTAAAAAAAGCCTTAATCTTCTCAGAGTTTGAGCTTCCCTGCTGTGGTTTCAGTGACCTGTGGCGTTCCCCCAGCAGGTGAGGCGGTGCGGTATGAGAGCCATAACCTCTTACATTTTCTTGCAACCGCTCAGTGCTCTAAGCAAAAGTTGACTCGTTGACTCTTGGGAAGCACAAAAGAAACCTGCTGCTGGAATCCTAATCTGCTCTGCCCAGGCTAACGATGTTAAGTATCTACCCGTTGTACTGTTGTAACTCGAACAGCTATTTTACAATAAAAGCAGCAAGCCCAAAATATTACCAAATGCCGTCATAACCGTAAGCTTCCATCGATCACCCTCTGGTAATCAGTCGGTACCCAGGTGGAAATGAGGCCCATAGTTCCCTGTGCTCGCTTACGAGCCTGGCTTTGAATGCAGACTGGGAGCATGATCAGAAGCATTAAACATTGCATTATTCAAACAGGTAAGAGTCTCTAAGGGCAGCAGTAGTGGTCGATTCGCCAAGTCACAGCTGTGCAGTTGTACTGTATTATTTTTAGAATAAATAATACTTTTGGTCCAAGATACTTTTGTCTTTAATTGACACCCTCTGGGGAATCAAAACTGTCAAGCAAGTTATGTAACAACTAACAAAGTTGCACTTTCTGTATATGAAATCAATATTTAAATAACTTATTTTTCTCCATTTGCTGTTCTTAAATGATGTAAGTAGCTGTAATATACCAATACTCAACATGTCCTGCAGTTTGCTTCAACCCAAGAAAGCTGTGTATTGTAAAGAAAAAAAAAGAAAAAACAAAATATGAATGTGTAAAGATTATTGTGCTGTTTCATTTAGCAAAAAAATGATTGACAAAAGGGTTTTCCTGTGTATCAAAACTTGTCTATAATTATATGTCATACTGTTCATAGATAAAAAGTAAATAAATTTCCTTGGTCTCTCTCTTTTTTTGGTTGTTTTTGATTTAGCTAACAGATGTTCTATTTACTGGTCGGGTAGCAGTGTCCAACTATTTAATTTCTTTGCTTGTATCCCAGGCCCTCTCTACCAAGCCTGCAGTTCCTCACCTCATTAGCACTCTCAACACATATCTACAGCAGGAGAAAAAGTTTAAAAAGAAAAAGGTTAAAAGCCCTAAGTCCAGAACTAGAAGCAGCCCTCAAAATGTGGTTGCGTGGGATGTGGTTCATCACTGTCCAGACTTTGTCTCTTACATCTCATGAATGTCCAGCCGCTGGGCTCGGGAGATGCGCACGACTCCCGAGTCTCCCCTCAGGAGTTTTTCTACTTCGCAATGGAATAATCAAAAATCAGTGGAACCGGAGAAAGCACATATGAGTGTAATGCTCTGGAGTTACGGTTACAGCTCTTGACTGAAAGAAGGTATTTCAAACCTGGTTTTCAAATGCAGCTCCGCTTCTTTCGGCCGGCAAGGTGCCTCAGTCTGGAGAGGGCGGCTGTAGCTCCTGAGCAGCCAGGTAATCTCTGCAGCCAGTGTCCTCCAGGTCTTAGGGCAAAGGAGCCTTAGGACATGACTCTTGGCACTTCCCTCTAGCTCACTGTCATGACTTACTGCTTAGTGTGTTGCATTTGTCGGTCTAGTTACATTTGCTCTGTAACTAATTGGGTATGCTTAGCTACCTAACAGAGTGCTGGCAGGTCCGCTTGCAACAGTGCACCGTTAATCCTCTGTGGATTTAGTCCTAAGTAACAAGGGTGGACTGTGCCTGCATTAGTTGTTGTTAACCAGAAGCTTAACTCTGGAAATGACGTAAAGGGAAAACAAACAAAAAGTCTGTCGTTTGGGTTGGATCCAGACAGCTGAACCGTTGGTTCCCCTCAGGCAACGCTCCCATCAGAACTGTACAACGTGGCAAATAGCTCGTGGGAATGAGGCAGCGTGTCAGATGTGAAGTTCCAGTTTTTCTCCTCCATTCCCATCTTTCGGTTCAGCAGAGGACCAGGTTGCTTCTACGCTTGTTCAGCAGAGGGCACTCACCGTTCTGCGGGCTGGAGGAGCGCGTCCCGTCCCGCCAGCCTCCGCAGCTGCCGCTGGCTCCAGGGCAGGCCGTTTCCAAGAGTCTCTCAAGTAACAAAACAGAAATAAAAACAAAACAAACACTGCACAACATGAAAAGCCAGAGCGCTTGCCATTTGTGCAGCTGGAAGGAGTATTGCTTCCCTTCCAAGGCTGCTATGGTTCAGGACTGCTTTGGGAGCAGCTGAAACACAAAGCCCCGACCTATCGCTCTCAGCGTTTTGCTAGTGCACCTCATCCAAACGTGTGCTAACCACCACGGCCACTGCCAAAACCAAGCAACACCACCCCCTGACGCGTACGTATCTATCCTTATTCGAAAAGTTTTCTCTCCACAAGGACGTGTTTGTGCTAGAAAAAGAGACGGGGGAGAAACACGTTAAAATCCTTGCTACTGATACTTACAAAAAGAAACTTTATGCCGGAGCAGAAGGTTCACGTGTAAGCCTGTGGAGACTTAAAAGCTATGAATGTAACGTTACATATACCACCAGAGCCACCTCATGAGACTACTAAAGGTTAATCATTTAACATTCAGGAAGTAATATAAAGCAAAAGCCTTACTAGCTCTTAAGCTTGCCCTTTTGCAGGTATCGCAAAGCCTTTCATTGCATGAATGGGCGTAATTATTTTTTCCCTGCGATTCTGCAATGCTGTTCCTTTATGCTGAACTTAGGCCTGCGTGACTGTGCTTACCGATGTAAGTGTACTGGTGATGTACAAGCCCTGACCCCAAAGCTCTGATATTACTGAGATTCTATCGTTTCCAGTGGGTTTGGGCCTGTCTCTGTGTAGAAGAAAAATGTTTAGACACGTAAGTGAACTTACACTATTCTACATCAAAAAAACCAAAACGTCTTTAAAAACCTTTCCGGACATTTATGATGGAATTAGTATGCTTCCAAAAAAAGTCAGACTAGAACAAAGCCATAGGTCTAATTTCAAGGGAACCTTGTTGCTTAAGCTGCTGTGGCTGGAGTTCGTAAAAGCTGTAGGTGCCTAAGGTCAAGCAGAAAGACGCCTGGTGGGATTAGTTGCTTCCAAGACAAGACAGGTTTGAGTAGGAGACAAAGGTGAGTTGGGATTACAATTTTGCACTTCAAACGGCTTTGTTGTTTATTGAATCGAGCCTTTTAACTTCACCATGTTTGAGACGAGTTCTGCACAGGCTTGGAGGTTCTAGACTTGGCTCTTCCAAGGCAGATCTCATCCCAGGTAGGCAGACCGCTTTGCGTCCCTGACAAGTTCTACAGTCGTTATATTGGCATATGCTGTTCTGAAAGTCCCACGAGTTGTATCTCTCCATTTAGCCACAAAAAGCACACACAGCTGTGCAAGTTTATGAAAACAAGACCTGTATTTATGTCCACAAATCCCATCTTAAGGGGACACACTTGAGGATTAGACTATCAATCTGCTACTATTTTTTCTGCTCTTTGGCTCCACTGACTCCTATGATACTGAGTATATATACTCACCAGGTAATAAAAATAAAATTACAATTTTTTATGTTTTACTGAAGCATGTGTAAGCTGTTATCTAATACTAGCATTCACTTTTAAAGTTCTAAGTGTCTCATTTGCAGTTAGCCAAACAAAAACCCCACCAGCTATGACCAGTTCTCTGACGCAAAGAGTGAAACTGAATTGCCTCTCTCGCAAGTTCAGGGTTGATTAAAAACAAAATGCAATGCCACCTCAACCATACGATGAGCCTTTCCTCTACAGTACTAGCAAGGTTAGAATAACCTGTCTTTCACCCTGATGTCCATATGCCAGAGTCCCCACTGGAACCAGCTTGGTACCACGAGCTGAAGTTAGTTCAACTTCCAGGTCTTAGCAACCTAGATCTGCCATTCAGGTCTTAGCAGTTCTACAAAGCCAAAAAAAAAAAGGAGGGGAAAAGGCAATATTGCGGACCATCTAATATACCTGGAGCTGCAAGTAATTTTATAAGTTACAGTGGCTACCTGAAAGCAAGATTAGCGATGCTGCTGAGCACACTAAAACAGTAGGCAAACACTATACACCCTTGTGTTTCCTTTTAGCAGCACTGAATTCCCCGCCATCCACAGGAACTGCTGCATGAGGAAGACCGCATTTGCTGACAGTGACAAGCAGGACTGCTCCCCTCCCGCCTCTCACCACGATGCCTGCTCACCACTTCAGGTCTGCTGCTGTTATGGAGCAGCACAGGCTGCACTCACTTACGAGCATCAAAATATGAGCATCATAGAAGGTACTTTGGATTCGGAGCAGCGCAGTTTCTGAAGAGCAGAAGAATGGCTTAGATGAATTCAATTACACAAATAAGCACTTACGTGCTTAATAAAGTCATCTAATGAGATGAGAAATGAGAGGCTCTCTCAATTCATTAAGCCTCTTCCCTTTAAGAGAGACTTTTTTATCCCCCGAGGGCTGGATTTAGAACATTCCTTGGGACCAATTGCTTCCTTCTGAGTTTTCTCCTCCACAATCTGATGACAAAGTGTGAGAGAGTTTCAGGCTGCTTTCTGATATACGTACAAGTGTGAGTCAAAATTTGCCTTTGGCAGGTAGGAAAAACCTCTGGAATGAATCCAGGGTGCTCAGAAACTTGCTTCTTTTTATTCTTTTCTGTGTATTTTAGCAATTCAGTCAGTCATATCTTGCTTCGGGAATATGAGAGGCTTCTACCTGAGTCTATGAGGATTCATGCAAGCTAACATTAAAAGCAATGGCACAAGCTCCTGTGCAATACCTGTCAGTGTGTATGTATGCCTCCTCTGGAGCAGACAAGCATCTGCAACACACAGTATTTAACCTGGCAGGCAAAGCTTCCCAACCATAGGTGTTTCATGCCCAGGAACACATAAAAGAAACACATTTGTCCGTGCTTGTCTCCATAGACTCAGCCGCACTCCTTGCACCTTTGCAAGCTGCATCCTACTGTCGCGTGAGAAGACCAAAGCGAAGGTTTTGTCAGATTCCGGTCTCCAGCTCTTTGTTCAGTGCTCACTTAGGTGTGTGCAAAACCAAAAATGGTTCTGTGATTCCTCGCGCAAGCAGCACCAGAGGTGTAAATTGTCACGGGGAAAATACAGCTAACACGACACTGATTTGGTAAATACCTTATCAGGGCCTCACAAAAATCCCACGTTCAAATTGGAAACAGAGGTGAGAAAACAAAGCAAACAGCCAGAGGCTCTCCAAGCTGGTAACTATTTCTGCTCGTTTTTCTAGGTGTATCTACTTTGCTGAGCACTTGTGTAAAGTTCTGAGACTTCAAGATGCTGTTTGGAGAAGAGAGATTCGATTCAATCGGGTAAGTGAGAGAAGCATCCAGGCCGGATGCACTCTTTAATTCTGAGTAGTCTTGCTTTTACGAGGAGCACTGGGTCCTGAGGCACAAGCAGAGAGAGGCCCAGGAGAGCAGGAAGGTATGGTGGATAACAGCGAGATCCCACAGATGCCGTCTTCTTGATAGAAGTGAAGTAAATCTAGATAAACCCTGCTTAGAGCAAACTGCAAACATCTGTCAGGTTGCACCCTGAGGCTTGTGGGAGTTTTGCACAGTGCCAGAGCATGAAACATTTGATTTCTGTTACCTGTCTTCTGTTATTTCCAGTACCATCCCCAATAGTGTTCCTTACCTCCGTTCAGTCCTGTGTGTGCCGTGGGAATAACATTTACAGGCTGTGCCTCTCTTCTTCCTTCCTGCCCTCTCAAGGTGTGCCAGAGCCGCCCAAACACAGCAGTCCCCCCACCTCCCCGAGCAGCCCAGGGGAAAAACCGGCTCCGGAGGACTCCTGGCATGTGTTCGCGCTGGCTGTGTTAGGGGCACAGGAGGAAGGAAAACGGATCAACCAGCTCATGGAACAGCTGAGGTGGTAGTGAGGATTACTGGGAGAGAGAGGAGGGAAAGAAGGAAGGGATGGATGAAGAAACTAGTGGAAAGCTGATGAATGTCATAAAAATAAGAGCAGCATTTCTGCCTTCTGGGAGCACAGAGGTCTCGCATGCTCAGGTGTATATTTGGTGCGTATTAGACAAGGCTGGGCCATGAATTTAATGAGTTAGTTTAAGATGTTTTTCAAAGAGGAATTACCTAAAAATATATAAATAATTCAAGGAAAATGAGAAAGTTCTCATTTATTTCTAAACATTTGTGGGAGCTACGTGCTGTTATCCCCCAGAACAGGCATCTCGGGGCTCAGGACAATTACGGCTGGGCAAGGCGAGACATCAGGCTCTCAGCACGGACCGCTGTTCTCTGTTTCGATGTTGTTCTGAGCAGGCTGTCGCTAACTCCGAATCACAACAGCGTCTGATTCATCCTTTCTCACATATAGCAGTGGGAACAAAAAATAGATTTTTAGTTTTCCCAAACATATAGTGTCTGCTCACTGGCTTGACTTATAAAGTAGCACCTACAAGGTTTGTCATCACCATTGCGTCAACTACCTCTAGAACCCAAGGGCTTTTCAAAAGCCAAGCAAACAAAATCCAAACAGTGAGAACACACTGAATCAGCAACCCCCCACTTGTTGCTAATGAGCCAATTGGCCAAAAAACAGCGTGAGCATCTCCAAACCACATTCGCATAGAAACTCTGCCACTTGGCGCCATTATCTGCATCCCATGCAAACCTAGAGTTTGCTTCCAGCTCCTCTTCGATCCAAAGTGGAATGCAAACAGTAATTGAAGTCGGCACAAGACTCTGAAAATGTAAACCGTTCTGCAAGTGCTGCTGCTTTCATCTCTGTTACGGAAGGGTCAGTATTTGACAAAAGGCCATTTTTGCTTCTCTCAGTGGATACTTTCAGAAATCACAAAGCTTCAGAACAAATGTACAAATGAAACAAAGAAGAAAATCTGTGAGAACTTAGAGATGGGAAAGGTTATTTAATATTAGCAAAATACACCTGAATCTCTATTGATTCGCTGCCTTCCCTTCACTTTGTTGCTTACAGACTTGCCATCCTTTTTCACAGAAGGACGCGTCCTACCTCTCTTCAGGTAACCTAGCTGGGCTACGGCTCTCCCTGCCTGTGCAGTCCTGAGCCAGGACACAGCTGTGTGACGATGAGGAGACCTTCAGCCATCACTGTGTCACGCAACGCACAGCTGGTGCCAAACCCCCCTGGTGTCCCTTCTGGTTCCCTCTGGAGGGAAATACCACCACTCTCACCCAGCCCAAACTCTGCTGAAGGCTCCGGTGACCTGGGCGGGTGGGATAGGTGAATAGCCAGGCTAGCAGCTGAGGCAGGGTCCACAGCGAACCTGACATATTCTATAGGTTTGGTCTTACAGCGACAATCCCAGAAATGGCCCAGGAGCAATGTAAGCAAGCAGAAGAGGCGCAGACACTCACATGACACGCAGCCGTGGTCTGGAGAGGAGGTCAAACAGAAGGGAGGGGATTCACAGAGTTCCGTGCAATTTTTTCTTAAACACGAGAAATGGATTTACACTACTGCAAGAGCAAAGCAAAATTCAAAATGAGCAGGCATCAAAATTTACATTTGTAATTACCTCCCAGGTCTTCTAAAAACATCAGTATAAGAGACTGGCATCACTACAACAACCAGCGGACTTTAAAGACGTTAACATCTTCCCCTTCGCTGGAAGGCACTGCCATTTCCACACACGCTTCTCAAGTTCTAGTTGTTCTGGCATTGCCTCATTCTGGCCAGCAATATAGTAAAACACCGGTCAAATGATTCACTTAGATAATGCTCGCGGTCTGAAGTTGCCCTGAGAATGTATAACTGAAGCCCCCACGGACTTGTATACGGAGAAGCCTCTTCACATGATTCTTTTATTGGCCAAGTACTGGATGGCCATCTACTGGAGAGTAAAGAAATAAAAATCCAACACATATTGCGTGGTAAGGGAACTATGTTGCCTGTACCTTTTTTGGCTTTAACTTTCCCTGCTTCTATGCAATTAATGCAAGTCTGTGACAGTCTATAAAATTGTTTCTCTGTTACGGCAAACAACTTGTCTTCAGTATCTTCAAAGTTAGACCACATAAATGTTACTTTTATAGGGAGGCACTTAAATTAAAAAAAAAAAATGTTTCTTCAGAATGAGCAGATATGGTCCGTTTAGAGCTGGAATTACTAGATAAGCAGCCAGAAAAAATGTTGCTAAGGATTAAAACTTTCTTAGCCCTGAACTTCTGTATTTGTGTGACCTTTGTGGTCTAACAGTTCTAAGAATGGCTACTGGGTAGCTAAGAAGTATTACTACCGAGAGATAAAACTCCTACTAGCAGAATTTATGCCAAAGGCAAATTAAAATGAAATACCTAAAGCTCTCTCCCTCTGTCCATCTCATTTTGCCTGTGTCACGAATCTATGTATTTAAGCCTATTAATATTATTAATATGTAATATAATATATATTATATATGAATATCCAGTAATCTCTTGCTGCCTTCCAAATATTTTTTAAAAGACTATTCAGGCAAATGTTCTTAGAAGATAGAAAGTAGAAATATTAAAATTGCTGGAACAGCCTCAGCTCACCCTACTAAGTGCTCTACTGAGAACTGTACTTTTACTGAAATTATCTGCCTTTGGGGAGCTCAGCCTGTTTCCTACAGGACGCTCCTCTCAATCGCTGCAGAACCTGACTCTGCATGAAGAGACTGTCCAGGTGGCAGATTAAAAGAA
>VZSC01004583.1:233538-252552 GCA_013398225.1 Steatornis caripensis
GCAGAGCTGCTCTCCAGCAAGTCAACCCCCAGCCTGTACTGGCACATGGGGTTGTTCCTCCCCAGATGCAGGTCCCTACAGTTGCCTTTGTTGAACTACGTCATGTTCCGGCCCCTCCCCACCTCCGGCCTGTCCAGGTCACGCTGAATGGCAGCACAGCCTTCCGGTGAGTCAGCCGCTCTCCCCAGCTTTGCATCATCAGCAAATTTGCTGAGGGTACACTCTGTGCCTTCATCCAGGTCGTTGATGAATATATTGAACAGTGCTGGACCCAACACTGACCCCTGGGGCCACAGGCCTCCAACTAGATTCTGTGTCACTGTTCACAACCCTCTGAGCTCTGCCATTCAGCCACTTCTCAATCTAGCTCACTGTCCAGTCATCTAACCCACACTTCCTAAGCTCACCTATGAAGATGTTGTGGGAGACCGTGTCAAAAGGCTTGCTGAAGTTGAGGTAGACAACATCCACTGCTCTCCTCTCGTCCACCCAGCCAGTCATGCCATCATAGAAGGCTATCAGATTGGTCAAGCAGGATTTCCTCTTGATGAATCCTTGTTGACTGCTCCTGATAGCCGCCTTGTCCTCCATGTGCTTCCGTACTGGAAGATGACTTCCAGTATGAGCTGTTCCATCACCTTTCCAGGGATGGAGGTGGTATTGACTGGCCTGTAGTTTCCCAGGTCCTCCTTCTTGCCCTTTTTGAAGATTGGAGTGCCATTGCCTTTCCCCCACTCCTCAGGCACCTCTCCTGTTCTCCAGGACTTTTCAACGATGATGGAGAGTGGCTTGGCAATAACATCTGCTGGCTTCCTTAGCATGCATGGGTGCATCCCATTGGGGCCCATGGATGTGTGGGTGTCCAGTTTACCTAAGTGGTCTCTAATCCAGTCCTCCTCGACCAAGGGAAATTCTTCATTTCTCCAGGCTTTCTCTTATCTCCAGGGACTGGGAATTCTGAGGGCCAGTCCTAGCAGTGAAGACTAAGGCGAAGAAGGCATTCAGTAATTCCGCCTTCTCTGCATCCTCTGTCACCAGGGTGCCCACCTTGTTCAGCAGCGGGCTTACATTTTCCCCAGTCTTCCTTTTGCTACCAATATACCTGTAGAAGCCCTTCCTGTTGTCCCTGACCTCCCTTGCCAGATGCAGTTCCAAATGGGCCTTAGCCTTCCTTGTTGCATCCCTGCATGCTCTGACAATGGTCCTATATTCCTCCGAAGTGGCCAGTCCTTTTTTCCACATCCTGTAAATTTCCTTCTTCCCTTTGAGTTTTTTTACAAGCTCCTTTCTCATCCATGCAGGTCTCCTGTCTCCTTTGCTTGACTTCTTACTCATAGGGATGCACCGATCTTGAGCTTGGAGAAGGTGGTTCTTGAATATTAACCAGAGGTGTCCTTGCAGAAGTAGACTGTAATGAGGGAAAACAGACTGCAGGGGTTTTGCTTCCCAGCTTATGTAAGTGCTATTTATTTGAGCCATAGGATGCTATTGGCTTGGGAAAAGAGAAACAGAGATGACTTCTGCAACTTTTTAAAAATATGTACATTTAATATTGCTTTCATAGAATCATAGAATCATAGAATCATAGAATCATAGAATGGTAGGGGTTGGAAGGGACCTCTAGAGATCATCTAGTCCAATCCCCCTGCTAAAGCAGGTTAGCCTAGAGCAGGTTGCACAGGAATGCATCCAGGCGGGTTTTGAATATCTCCAGAGAAGGAGACTCCACAACCTCTCTGGGCANGAATATCTGTCTAAAAAAAATCAATTAATAAAAACAAAACAAATTGAGGCTGGAGCAGGACATTCAAAGAAGCATTAGGAGGTAAACATACATTAAAATATATAAATGTGCATTAAAAACCAAACATTTTATTTCTGCTTTTACACTGTCATTTAGGTCCAGGACACATTTTCAAAAGAAGATTTCAAAAAACTAATCTAATATCTTCATAGATAATTAAGCTCCTAAATCACTCAGATGTTGCAGTAATCCCCTTCTCCCATTTTCTAATTAACTTTCTTGGAAAAGAACAGCTTAATTAAAGAACAGCTTAAATTAACGGTTTGCATAGTCTGTCGTTTGTTGTAGGAAATAAGAAAGGTTCCCTAAGAAGTCAGAACTGTGATTAATACCCCTGTATCTGTAAAAGAAAATATTTGAGACTTCTTTTGTTACATTTCAGGGAAAATGCTAGTTGGAAGATTATTGGTTGGTGTCCAACTTTCAAAGATAATTTTCTTAATTAGGACTTTCACTTCATAATTTTGCCATTCCCATTGTCTGCTAAAATGAGAAGTTTTATTACCAGAGAGCAGACTTAAACGGCAAAAGGTAGAGCTGCCTGCCCTGGTGAGAGATCGTCAAACAGTAGCATTGCCCCTACTTTTCAGCACTACGTGTAAATAGGGTATTGAACATGAAAAAATGGTGTTGAACAACTGAAGAGTCATGGGCAGCAACAACAGTGAGCAGAGCTTGAGGAAACATGTGACAAGTGACAAAAGTCACAGGAATTTGGTTTAGCTTGGAGAAAAGATGACTTAGAAGAATGGTAACAACAATCCTCAGGAATGCTAGGCCACTAGGAAAAAAGGGAATAAAACTGTTCTCTGTGACCTCTGTGAATAGGACAAAAAATAATGATCTCAAACTCCATCAAGTGAGATGTGGCTGAGACATCACCAGTCAGTATAATGAAGGACTAGAGTCCGGTGAGATGGTAAGATCTTTTTTGTCAGAGGTTTTAAGAGCATCTCTTCAGATGTTTAAGTACTGTATCTGTATACTGTAATTATCTGTTAGAGTAGTCTAGGCACAGCCAGTTCTACCTTGGGAGAGACGGATGTGCTAGATGACCTACCAAGGTCCCTTGTGGACTTACATGCATTGTAGTCTTACTCTTAAAACAAAGCACAGCACTCTAGCTACTGTATATATAAGAAAAATCCCTTTTTTGTTTTCCAATGCTGTTCTCCCCCAAGGTCACAAATTATATAGGGATCCTCATGCTGCAAGGCTTCTGAGCAATGGTTTAGCCAAATGTTGTCTGAATGTCATTTCTACCTCTTCCCACCCTCTACCCTAGAAATTGCTTTAATTTTGAGGAGGGGAAAAAAATATCTCTTGACACTCAATCTTCACCACAGTAATTTGGAAAGAGAGGTGTTTTACATGAGCAAAAACATGCCTTCCTTTTTAGGAAGTATTTTTCGTGTTTATAATCTTGGCTGCAGAAGCAAAAAGTGAATGATATATAGCTGTACCCGTTGCATACAGGTTTTTTTTAACTGAAGGTAATGGCAGAAACCACAACTACAGCACAGCCTTTTTCTGTTATGTCCTTCAGATTCCATAATTGGCTGGGATTGTTACTGGAGCCAGTCCATGCCACCTTTAAGCTTACTCAAAGGAATTAAAACTTTTCCTACCTCTATAATTAAAGCCTCTTGGCCTTTCATGTTAACACATATGTGAGAGAAGTTTTTAAAGTAATGAGATGGATATCTGCTCAGCAAAATGCATGCACATGTTTTTTGGAATCCATGTAGTTCTTGATATGTGAACACACTCAGGCGTGGGCCTTGCTAAATCACACCTGCGATGTCGTTAGACTTTGCTGATTCATAACTATGGAGCTGAGAAATGTAGTGCTCCCCGACAAAACTTGAATACATCCTAAATGCAGAACAAAATGAGAAAATGCACAACACAGATAATAGCAGCTCTGTTTTCTTCCAATCTACTTATATACCTCTAATCTACACTCTTTTCTCATTCTAGTCCTGCTATGCTTATTGCAGGCAACCTGGTCCAACTGACTCGGTCATCTGCTTTGGAAGATCTGTTAACCACTGGTGACTTTCAACTCATCATTCAGCGCATCATCTCCTCTGCCACACTGTCCCCTGCTTAATTTAGGTGTCCTTGATTGTCCTCTTTGATTCTATGATTCCTTCTCATTTCAGATCATCTTAGATTAAGATCAAAGCTTTTAAGTGTCCTCTCTATCTGTCTTAGTCCATATCATATCCACAGCTTGCTTCTCTCCTTCTTGAAATGTCTATTCCTTAGTACATGCGCAGATAAGCAGCCTTTTTATTTTTGTTATTGTTGCTGGTTTTCACTTCCGCCTTTCACTGTTCAAATTGTTCGTTGATCTACATCAGATTCAGTCACCTCCTCATGCTGTTACACTCTCTAGGCTTTTAAATTTCAGGCTTTGATAGGACCAGAAATCCCCACACTGAGGACAAAAGGACATTTAAAAATGTACCAACTCACATCTTGGCTACAAAATGGCATATATCTCCCAAATGCTTGGAAGGTGTGACCAGGAAAGATTGACAGTGTTATACATGAGAGCTCTGACCAGGGTGGAAACCAGTCACTGGGCCATGAAACTTGTGAGATGAGCAAACTGTACTCCACCTGAGCGTTTCATTAGGATTGTTGAGTGCTGATGGGACCCTGGGTCTTCACATGGAGCCCTGGCCCACCCAAAGGGAAGTCTCTTGGGGCAGAGTCCTTCTTGCCCTGTGATTAAAAGTAAAGGTCTAAAAATGAGTATTGTATTTTAACAGATGTAATTTCTGGTCTTCTTTCCAAAAGTTCTTTCTTTCTTTGTCTCCCATTAGCTTATATTTCCAAAGGGACAAAAATTTACTTAATTCTGTAGTTAATGCCTCCTCCCATGTTCAGCTTAAGCTGTGATCAGAGAAGGACAGAGAAATAAATGTTACCAAAACCGAGATGCAAAATAAGCACCTGGAGCACTTTAAGCTGAATGAATGGGTAGGCAGAGTCAGTCGTGGTGAACTGGTAATGATTAGGTATAGCTTGTCTTGTTGAACTCAGAGGTAACACCCAGACGACAGGGCCGAGAGACTGGCAGGATGGCAAAACACATGAAGAAGAAAATAGAAAAAGAACAAGTAGAAGAAGATTGAGTTCTTTTTCTACTATATTAACAGCTAAAGATCCATGAAGCGCATGAGAGATGGGGCCGTAGTGTTAGCTTGGACAGGAGGCAGATCTGAAAGGAATCTGCAAGACAACAAATCAACCAACGATAACTCTGTGTTCATAGCTCATATTGCCAAGAAATAAGGTGTGGAGGGAGAAGACAGTGACAGTGCCCAAAAAAGCTGGGGAGGACAGCAAGGCTTCTCCAAAGCAGCGGGCGAGGGGGAGAGGAAGGAACCAAAGCTGGCTGTGGAAGCCAGGGAGGACCTGGCTTCAGGCAGAGGCAGCAGCGCCCACAGCACCTGACGGGTCACTGACGAAGAAGTTCTGCACCCAGCTTTGGGTGAAGGAAATGGGCATATGAAACCTTGACAAGAGCAGCCTGCCTGTTCTGTAAGCAAGAACCTAGGTTTTCTAAACTTTTAAGGGAACAGTTAGTGTTTCTAAATCACTGCTAACCCCCACAGGAAAGGCCCCATCTCAAGCTAAGTATTGCAGTTTAATCTGTATCCCTGACTATTGTACAAGACAAGTTTTGCTCATCACCTACTAATTTATTCATTCTTCCCATGTCCAGTTTTATGTGATAGGTGTATCTGTAACATCGAAACACCAAAGAAATTGTACTCCTATAAGCCAATATACTTTTACTCAGCTAGATTATATTCAACTAACTATGCATCATCAGAAAGGGAGACTTAATAAACTAAAAGGGGATAAAATAAGCTACCTTTTTGTAGTCTAGAGGGAATAGGAACTAAGATGCCATGCAGAATGTTTATATGTCCATTGTGTATGAAACTGCTCTGCTTCCAAAACACTAACTCTGCAATTTGAGTTAGAAAAATCCATCCAGTCATTCAGCTACATTAATATTACACAATGAATAGATGACATAAACCACTATTGTCTTTTTCATTTTCATTTTTGCTTCTATTATTAATAATAGTGAGAAGTAAGAGAAACTTTTTATGCAAGATAGGTTATACAGTAAGATAATTATTAATCACATAGAAAGATAATATTTTTTATAATTAGATAATATATACTTTTCATAAAATATTCCGTGTTTTATGGAAGGGATGGTATGAGATGAAAAGATACAAAGCGTCCTTTTGTCAAATAGATTTTGAAACTTTTGAAGGTTTCAGAAATAAAATCTGCACTTCTGAAAAGAGAAACAATCCTGATAACCAGACTGCATGACCATGACACATTTATCTAATTGATAAAATTTCTCTCATGGAAACTACAATGGATTAGAAAGAGGAATATTTATAGAAGATAGAATGATCCATTGGAAGAAAATAATAGGTGCAAGTTTCAGTCTAACGTCTTTTTTTTGCATGGAAAATCAATGACCTAAGTTGTATAGTAAATTAGTTAATTATGTAAGATGTCAAACCCCATAAAGGATGTAAGATTTGATTTTACAAATCAGTTCTGCCTGTGAGAAGTTTTGCAGTAGTAAGTGCTAGTGATTAAAATGTCAGCATGAAAGACTGCTGCGGATTCTAACACTGTTATAAAAGAATGTAATAATTATATGCTTGAAAAGTCCACATAATAACAAATACAAAGTTCAAATTATTTCAAACAGTGGTTTCAACTGAAAATTAAGACGCAAGACTAAGGTACAGCAAGGTGGTCTCCATATGTGGCCCTTTTTTTAATCAGAACATACCCTACAGCTGCCTTTGCAGCACATTTACCACCCTGCCAGCCAGAGGACCCGTGTTTGGGGACAGTGTCAGATTGTCTGTGTCTGGCTTTTGCAAAAATTGCACATATTCTCAACCTGATGCATTTGGAAATTCTCAAAACTCTCTCCTCAGTTATTTGCATTCTTCATTTCCCAGCCAGCCAAATCCCAACAGGACTCGATAGTTTCAACAACAGCAGTTTCTTCTCACTTTCTAGAACATGACATAAAGAAAACACAGCAGAACTCCTATAGTCTTCACCTTACCTCTTAAGGTATCACTTGCTTTCAATATAAGATCCAGTCCTTCATTCCTGACAAGTCTAGTACTACTATTTATAAGTGCAAAAGGAACATGTTGCATCACACAGTAGTCACAGCTCAAACCTGAACTTTGCAGTGGCAGTTTAGGTTTATTTGATAAGCAATGTCTCCTTTAAAAGATAAAGTGACATTATGTGTATTTCACATTTACCAAAATGTAGACTTTTGGAAAATGGTGGCAATGGATAATTTTGGGGGACTTTGAATTTGGAAATTTCTCTGCCGTGTTTTGTTTTGGGGTTTTTTTTGCGTTCTTTTCCTGTTCAGCATCTCCTTCCTACAGTTCGCTTTCATTCAACTAGAACTATATCTGCGTGCAAGAATACAGCTTGTCCCATTTTGTTGTTGTTACAGATGTGCTCTGCATACTTCAAGACTTCTGATTTTTTTGCTTCTTAACTTTCTCAAAAACTTTTCTTTGAAGCATTGCTGTCCCTGATACAACTTCTTTAACAATTCCTTCTAGTCGAAGGCACTGCCAAAGCAGGTATGTGACCATTCCTTTCAGAGACTGTGTTACAAAACATGCTCAAAGTGCAAACATCTGGCAGCCTCTCTGAAGCAAAGGGCAGCACTTTCAATGTCCCATCTCAGACTCTCACCGCAGACATCCCCAAAGCACTAACATGTTTTCATATTCACTGAGTGAAGGACAGTTAGAGTTTAATTTAGGAGCCACTGGACAAACGTTGGGAATTCTCACCTTGCTATCATCAGCTAACCCTTGCCTCTCTACGAGTTAGCATGCAGTGCCGCGGGAGGGAGTAGATTTCTACTCACAGAAGAAATCACACTATGAGTAATTTCCCTTGAAAAACATAAGACAATGATGTAAATGTTATAAAATGTTTCACAGTCTCTCTGCCAAACTTCTTTGGGATCTTCCAGCCCTGCTTTAATTTACAAAAATCTTGAGCTATGCAGAAAAACAGCACATGGGGTACTCATGTGCCTTCATCGTTTCCCATTTAAAAAGTCCCACCATTAAGCAACATTCTCCAAACTCTTCTGGAATTGTATTGATTTGTTTGCTTCTCAGAGTTTTCCCAGCCACAAAACTCCAGTAAAATGACTACCATCACCCCCTCCTAGTTTTTGTTGCTTACTTACAGGTTTGCTCTAGCAAATCTATTCCATTTATTGGATGGAAAAGACCTGTAAAGCAGAGCCAGGGGATGAGAAGTAGAGGCATCCTAGGAATTGCAGGTAGTGTGGGAGAATTATTTGGATTTTCATTTTGCCACCTTTCATTTATCAAACAAAACTCGGTGGAAGAAACATCAGTCTGGTTGAGATACAGGAAATATGTGGGACTGTCTTCAGGTGAGCTTTGGCTCCACCCCAACAGCAAATGGGTTCCCCAAGGAAAGGGAAAGACTTGGGAAAACAACCTGTAAAGCTTGTAAGCCAGGAGTTACTTTTCTATAGACTTGTAGGAAAGGGATATGCTTTCAAAGATTTGCAAATAAAGTGAAGACCTGGAGGCTAGTACTACATGGGCATTTGGTAGCTCATTTTTCCAGAAGCTGGAAAGGAATTTACGTGAGAAGATTAGTTAGTTGTGCCACCCAAGATTTTGGCCTTCATACTAATAGGATCAGGATACCGGCATGGCCATTAGGAGAGGAAGGCATGTTGCTTCTCTACAACCTGAGGGCAGCAAGAGTCCTGTCTTTTAGAATGCAGGGCAATAAAATTGGTCTTCAGAAGGCAAAAGATACAGGAGCACGGTGGAAGACTAAGCTGGAAATATTCCAAAAAGGACCATTAAGGAGCATGGAGACCAACAGACCAAGTTTCTTATTTTATGGGCTCATGCTGTAGATGGCACACTGAACTCATGCACTGACTCCTCAAAATCCTTGGGTTTAGATATATAAAAAGTGATACATAAATAATAAAACTTAACAGCTTGCTGTTTCAGCACTATGGCAAATAACTGGGCTTGTAGTTCTTGTGCATCCAAACCACAAAGAAAACAAATTTAGACTTCCATGTCCACAAGCTCAGAGTTGAAATGTCTCCACTATAAATTAAGACTTGCAGCTACAAGAATCTCAGCTGCCTATTAATATTAGGAATCTTGATTGCTAATTAACAGGTAATAAAAGTCTTTTACTCATCTTATGTTCCCTTAAGAATTCAGACAACACAAGTGAAAAGCCTTTTTAAAAAGAGAGAAAAGTGAGTTGCAAAAGGGGTATAGGAGAGAGTGTATCCTCTGTAATAAAAGATGAATGTTTGTCATTAGTTTCATGAAGCGGCCCCAGAAACCTCCTGCAGCCCCCCATTAGTCTAACAGTTAGTCCATTGTACACATATACAATTCACACTCACTTGTCCTTGTGGAGGAATCATGTCTGGGGCAAATCTCAAGGCTAAAAATGAAGCCATTTCCACATTTCTGGAGCTTAGATTTAAAGCATCAGGATTTTTTTTTTTTTTTGAAAAAAACCCCAACTTCTGAGGTCTCTATTTTTCTAAACTAATTTCTCATCACTACAACAAGCTTTCTCCTTTGGTTTTGGCTGAGGGCTTGGTATAATCATGATTTATTTCCATCTAATATTTAGGTTTCTGGTTAAAAGGAGAAGAATTTTCAAAACATCAGTGTTCAGTTCTGCAACTACCTCCCTGGCTTGAACAAACTTACTACCTTTGTGAAGAGAGAGACATTTTGGCCACTTGTGCGAGCAATACACGCAGTAATGAAGAGTGGGGAAATTTTGGCTTCCTACCTTGAGAAGAGTTAGAGGTACAAGGCTGTAATTTGGAAGGAGAGCTTGAATGAGGATAAAAGGTGCAGTTTATCCTCTAACTGCTATGATCCATAACTATATGGATGTTGGTGTCATAACTCAAGCAAATAACAATTAAAGTAACTGTTAAAATGCCCTCTTGGGGTGAAACTCAACTCTTGCAGAGACCAACAAGCCGATCAAAACTCTGAATTAGTGGAGAATCGAACTTTTGACCCTGTATCATAATTTCTTCCACACCACTTGCATTTCATACATTTTCAGTACAGTGCTGTATTTTTTTCCTGACCTGGGATCAGGCACAGATGATCGCAGGAGGAATAATTCTTCATCACGCCATGCTTGGCACAAGGAACCTAGGCTGATGTCCAGAAGAGCGGAGATGCAGCTGGTGCAATGTGCAGGTTTTGGAGCAATAGCCTTGTCCTGCCACCCTTCTCTTGTTATCTGTCCTAAAGGAAAGAGGGATTTACATACCACATGACCTCCATATGTATTTGGGGATTTCCGTTACGCAGTTGAGGGTGAGATTTCCTACCCAGATGCACATCTGTCATCTCCCATCCTGCGGACAACGTAAGACTCTGCAAATGTAAGAGGTCTGTAACTCATCTGAGGGTGGTGTAAGCAGGGACTGTCATACACAGTCCTTGCAACAGTCTTCTGTCCGTGGATAAATGTGCTTGTGAAATAAAAAGGCAAGGCTGGGGACAAGGCAATAGGATCTTTCTTTTACAGTAAATTAACAAACATTTTTCATAAAGTTACAAACATACAGCCTTTTTGCTCTATGCCATTTGAATATGAAAAGGCAGTATTTTAAGCAGATCTTCAAAAGACAGGGTGTAATGTTCTCTTAAATGCAAATGACATATGGCTCAGCCTGCTTGTGTTAATTTGAGATAAAAAGAGAGGGAAAAAGAGATGACATCTTTTGAAAGAGCCTCCCATAAGGGCAATAGGAGCTGCCTTTACAAGGTGTGATGTCCAAGTCTGGCTTAGCTCAATCAGCAGCACACACACAGTCCCACTGAAACAGCTAAGGTCACTGCAGCAAGAGGCAGGGAAGTGTAATATAGCGGAGACAAAATAATATCAGCAGCAGTAACAGAGTCAATTTTTACTTCATCTAGCAACAGAAATCAGACCGGTTGATCATAATTATTGCTCTGGTATTTAAACTCAAGTCTCTCAATCAGGAGATTATGCAGTTGAAGGCCCAGTATAATGAGAATACACGCTTTCTTTTTCCACAAGAGTTGGAAATAGTATGATCTAAGACTGACAACCCCAGCATCTGGGAGTGCTTAAAGCAATTCGTGGTTTTGCTCCAGTCACGTGGCTCTGGACAAAGACTGCAGAAAAATCAAATTGGTCCAGAGGAAGCCTTGATGTTGGGTAAAACTCAATAAATTGAGCAAGAAGTCTTTGAATTATTTGCCTTAATTCATTATAAATGAATGACATTCTTTCTCCTCTTGCAAATGCTCGGCTGCTATTTTTGTGTAAACATTCATGACTATGTCAATTGCATTGCATCTTTTTGTATACATTTTATAGATTTTATTGCTGTACTTCAGACGTCCTAAATAATTGATTTATACAGTCTACTTTTTCAACAGGCATTTTTGTAGGCATTATCTTCCAGATGTATTTTGTACAGGTTTAAAAGAAATGCTTACTGTATTTCAGAAATACTGTTGCCAAAGAATGTAATTTAAAAGTGGGGGGAAATACTTTATGAAGTGCAGATCCATTTGCTGCTTTGCGTGTTTCACATTTTAACAGCAACATGAAACTGCAAGAGTAACAAGAATGAATTATTTACATCAGAAATACTCTTACTGAATTAAAAAATTAAATTTCCCGCATTTCCCACAGTTATTCTGCAAGCTGACGCTGAATAAAACTCTAATCCGACTGCATAGAATCAAAATGAAACTTTACACACAATTTAAAAACTTTCAGGTTGATATGTGCATGTGTCAAGGAAATGGTAGGAAGTCAAGGTGATACATGTAACTGTCTGGGAAACTGAGTCACAACTAAATCAGAAAAAGAACTCTCTGGGCTGTTGCAATAAGCTGCCTGAACTAGTGTACGTCGGCATTTTACACCTATAGCTACCTCATATATGTGTGGTGTACTTGTATACAGGACTGTGTCTTCACCTTTGGTGCACCACTCTTTTCCAGGCCCTCATATGAGGGAAGAATTATTGGATATTGTTCTAGCAATCTGAATATTAGTCTGTTGGCTTGAGGTTGTTAAATTTTGACATTCCATTTCAGTTCTCAGCGATGTATCACCACTCTACCGTTAAAAGTTTGCTGATAAAAGTGCCTAAAAGACCATGTTGCCTGTACAGCAAAGGCAAACAGTTCTGAAGGACATTCCCTGTGCTGTAGATCACGAGTAAAGGTTGCATCATCTGAAATACGTTGTACTTCTGTTTAGGGATTGGAGTCAGCAGGGCATTGGTAGCTGAAGGACAAGCAAAGGCAGTTTCACGCAGTGCATGCACTGTGGGGCCACGACTCGTGTGGGAGGTTAGAAGATTAAACTGAAAGACGATAGATTTAGATTAGATATTAGGAAGAAATTTTTCAAGATGAGGATGGTAAGACACTGGAACAGGTTGCCCAGAGAAGCTGTGGACGCCACCACCCTGGAAGTGTTCAAGGCCAGGTTGGCTGGGGCTTTGAGCAGCCTCATCTAGTAGAAAGTGTTCCTGCCCATGGCAGGGGGGTGGAACTGGATGGTCTTTAAAGTCCCTTCCCACCCAAACCATTCTGTGATTCTTGGATGAAGTGACCTGATTTACAGACTTTACAGTAAACTTTATCTTGTGGGTCAGTCCCTTTTCGCACATTGCTTTTTCCAAAATTTGACCTGACATATGTAATGACATCCCTGTGGCAGATTATACAAAAGCAGCCAATGCATAACTCAAATTTCTGTTAATACCCCTTTACCAAGTGATGGATCCATACTAGAAAGCTTGGCATTTTCTGGCCTTTTGGTATGTGAACAGTTTTTCTGAAATACATTGATTACATGCAATCTGTCTTTGACTAATTCGGTAAAGTAACTTCCAGCTTGTGAATTGTTTCACATGTAAAGTCTGAGATTAGCTGAAAAAGCATAGGGCCAAATTTACTGAGGGATTTAGACACCCCAGTTGTTGAGACAGCTGCTGTTGAAGGTCCTACCTGGAGTCTGAGACTACTAAGGATTAAATGCACCACATTGAGTGCTGTTTTCCCCACCCCACTAGGAAGGAATTTCCTTCTTCTCTACAGTAAGTACAAATCACCTCTCCACCATGCATGCCACACTAGGTATAGCATCTTCTCTGTCTCCATCTTCAGTGCACCGCTCCTTTCCAGTCCCTCATATGAATCTGCTTCCCACTTCTTTTCTTAACTTCTTTTCACTTTGGCTTTTTGCCTTCCTTCCCCCTCCCCTGCCCTGCCCCCAAAACCCCCTAAAACCAAAACCCAACATGTCGAAGAGTCTTCTCCCACTGGTTGGAGCCCTCACCCATGGGAAAGAGAGACCTAGATTGTAGGTCTGCCTTATTTGATAAGACAGCAGTGCTGGCCTTACTATTAATAGAACATTAGGAGTTAGAATATTAATTTTAGGAGTGGTTTCAGAGGTGTGGATTGAGGTTCCTTACAGGCTAGGCTAAATGGCTTTGTCTGACAAAGTCCATTTCATCCTCCTGTGACATTCCCAGCTGCAACACCAATTAGCTTACTTCTCCCTGAAGTTTTTCCCTGTGCTACAGAATGCGGTGCACTACAGGGAGCTGTACAACAGCTCTGGGACTGGCCCGGGTGAACCAGTTCCAGGATGGCTCTCTGCCCACCCTGGCTAATCCTGCTGAAATCTTCTGCGCTAACCTGGCTCTGCTGCTCCCTGGTATTACAATGGCATAGCCCTGCATGGGGTTGCACGCACACACCAGCTATTTTGGACGTAGCTGCGTTGGTAACATATTTTTGCATTTCCTGGATTTAGACATAAATGCCTAACTATCTACTTTAATTAGTGCCTAATTAGCACCAGTACTGTATTTTCCCCATGTGACTGTCTCCATCTTTACATGTATAAATCTGTCCAGTGCATCATATGGTGTTACTCTGTTAACTGTCTAAACAAATATAGCTTTTAATGGGCCTGCTATGTGAAAACTCATGTTTACACATTGCAACTTCTGCCTTTCTATTAGTAGTTTCTGCAGACAAATGCAGGAATTAGACTGCTATTGGAAAATCAATACGAGAGGACACAAAGTCAAAGGGAACTCAGTTGGAGGGTTCTGAGTGGATATTCATGAGAGGAAAGGATTGATCATCAAGACTATACATTAGACAAGATCCTCTTGTCCCTTGAGCTTCAATTGCCTCTTCTGAACGGTATGCACGTTGATTAAAAAGGAAAGCATCCTGGTTGAATTCTCTTGCTACCCATTTCCTGAGAAAATTAAGCAAACAAATAAAACCAATGGTATCAGGGGTTAGGATAGCCCTGTGAGTAGCACTTTGCTGGAGACAGCCAGCTATGCCAAGGGATTAACATAAACACCTTTTGATAAATCCATCGCACTCCAGGTGATGTTGATAGATCATGCTCATGTAATTCCAAATACCATTTCAATTACAGATTATAAATACCTCTTCTGAAGTGAACCTGCTCCATCAGAGTGTCACTAAGTTGTATCCATCTGGCACACAAGCTCATTTCCCTGTCTTCAGATATTTGCCATCATGTTTTTCCACAGGATATACTCCTGAACCTTCCACAAAGGACAGAAATAAATACAACCAGCCAGCACAGGGCTGCAATTCCAGTTCAGTCAAGGCAGATGAAACTTGCAAGCGTTCTATATGCATGAAATGAAAGAGTATGGTGCACCCTTATTTGATTTCCATCAAATTATCGACTGTTGCTGAATAAAGCAAAATAAAGCCTGCACAGTTGCCATCAATTACTCTGTTATGTTCTCAACCCTTTTTGAATCAGAGTGTGCTGGAAGAATCTAAAGCTGTGATCTTTCACGGGTGATTCTCAGATGACGTTACATTATGTTACGTTATTTTGTTATACCAGCGAACCTTTACTCTGTGAAGCCTTGCATCTAAATTTCCTCTGTCCTCACTGTCTGATGAAAAGTAGGGCCCAGGCTATATTTTATCCCTTTCTAGTTGCTTATACCTTTGCAAACTGCCTATTCTGAAATCTCCATGGCTGGGGAATTTTGCTTAATGAGAATTTATGTAGAGAATTTATTTAGAAAATTTCAACAAATAATGCTCGGATGTTTCTGAGAATAAGGGAAAGATGTTTCGCCTATGTTAGAAACAAAACCCTACCGCAGCAAAAATGCGAAATCGTAGTGCATGTGTTCCTTGGAGCATTGGCGTTTTGGTTTTTAGGTGTGTGGTTTTTGCTGTTCCCATGGAAGACTAGAGATCTCTGCGTAACCTCAGATTATGCGGGCTCAGTGAAAGAGAGCTGCAGCACCCCAGCAGCCTAGTGCAGACGTTCCCAAACAAGATACTAGTGACGTAGGCTCAGAGTCATGACTGTACAGCCCTGTTGGTAAGATGTTACATCAAGGCTGAGCAGCAGAACTTACTAACCAGGAGGTAACCATGCTGACATAGCCAAACGAGTAACTCTAACGAGAACTGCCAGACACGCAACCTCCACGCACTCTTTATCTCGCTCATTGAACTTGTTTCTGGATCCAACCCTTTGGAGTTACGAACCAGCTCAGTAATCTCCAGCGCAGCATCAATATGGACCCACTCCGAAAATTTTGGAGGCTTTGCTCCCCACTCCTTTAATTGTACGGAACATCCTCTTCCTGCCCTGGGGAAGGACCTCTGTGCTCGCAATGTCCTTCTTGCCGGAACCATTGCAGCTGGGAGGGGGATTCAGTCTGAGCAAAAGCTGGACCTAGTCTGGATGAGGTCATGGAAGGAAACAGAGTTCTGGACAAAGATCCTGGAGCTGAGACTAGATCTAGGAGAGGAGGGAAGAAAAGAGTGGGGCAAGGTCAAGGCAGGCAGAGGATGAGGTCTGCTGTGGTGAATACCATTCTGAAAATGATTGATTCGGTGTCCGCTAGCACCACAACACTCCTATATAATGTCAAGCAGATTACTTGAACTACAGGTGGCCACCAAATGCTCTTTTTATGCTTGGTGTTCAGTTTGAGAGCCTGGGGTCTGATTTGTAAAAGTAGTTAGCATTCACAGCTGCGTCTGAAGTCAAAGGGAGCTATGCTTCAAACATACAAAGTGCCGCATAATGCTAACTATTTCATCAAGGCAAACCCCAGTCATCTCAAGGCTGGCAACCAAAATTAATAGATGCACTTAACCTTAATCTCTCTGTGTCTCATTTCCCAATCAGTAAAATGGTGATATTAGCTACTTGTCGTGAAAGTAATTCAGAAGCATTCATCATACGCTCAAGGTACTGCAACAATGAATGCTGTAGAAAAGCCTCCTATGATGTTAATAATTCCACATTACAGGCAGGACTTAAATAGCTTTAAACAAAGCCTGAGGACATACATTGAACAAAGAGATTAAAAATAAACTGAAAAGCTGCATATACAGTGAACAGCATCTGTCCCTTGCACTGTACAAGGCAGCGGTCCTCTGAGCAAAACAATGTCATCACACAATTAAAGGCTAAATTGTAAGTCATACCCTCTACAGGTCGAAACAAGTTTGTATGAAAAATCTTACCTTTGGGTTATCCTGAAGTGTTGACACTTGGCTTTTCAACCGTAGTATTTCTTTAATGTGGGGTTTGTGTTTTGGATTCTTTGAGGGGTTTTTTTTTGTGTGAACGGGAATGTAATAAGTTAAGGATGTATGTATGTTTTAAATGCTTTGTGCTGTGCATGCAAAATCGCACTGTTTTCATTAAAGTAGATGAGTACCAAGGGAATTAAAAATAGGGAAACAGTTGCGCTGTATCAAGCTGTAGCACAAAGTGGATAGTATTTATTTTCCTGCTTGCTGTCCTAGTTTGATTTTTGGCATTTTAATTGATAGCATAATGTAGGTGTGATAGTTCATATATGTGAAAGTAACTAATTTTACAGCTAATTTATATGATTAAGTATATGTTTCAGTAACAAAGATTTCTATTTCTTCTTCCTCCCATGAGAATTTTTTACCTGGCTATGCTTAGAAATATGCCCAGAACTCCCTCAACAGCACAGTCTTCCCACTTAAATTTTACTCCATTGATTGGTTTGTCTTTCCATCTCCTCTTTAAAAACAAAACAAAACAAAACAAAACTCTTCCTAGGGATCAAAGACATTCCTTCCAATCAGAAAATAAAGATTTATTGATTCACCTCACAGGTGCTGTCCGTCTTCTCATCAAAGCATCCATTTTTCTCAAACGTTCAGTGTAAGTGCTTACCTGTTTCTCGTGTGCAACAGCATCTAGCACTACTAAACAAATCTGCAGTGTGGTCACTGTGAACCAGCCAGCAGATAGGGAAGTATTCGAAAGAATATAAACCGGTGTAAAACAGCCATGGGAGCAGTGCAACACAGAACAGCCACAGCAGCAGCGCACGTTAAATAAGCCCCCGACACTTCCTATGTGTTTCAAAGAAACATTCATGAGAATTAAGAAGTGGTAGTCTGACTGTGCAGTTCAGCTATGACTTTATCAGGTGAAAGTTGTTGGATATTTCTGTTTAAAGTGAACTGCAGTCCTAAAGTTTTACCTTCTGCTGTCTCTTTTTTTGGTGCTTAAACACTAGCCCAAAGTGGAATTACTTTTTGTATCATATTACTTTTCTCTTTTTCAAAAATGAGATGTCATTCCTAATTTTATCTTTGCTCCAGGTTTCATGTAAGGCTGCAAAGGATCTGCGCAGTAATGCTGTAGAACTCCGCGACTAAAACCGAGAGATTCCTCTCCAAACTATAAAAGAAGGTCTGCTCTTTTGGACAGTATATGGATATTTTTTTTATCAAGGAATGCAATGCGATTGGTTACTTATTGTCAGATTCTGGCTTTGTGCTCCTGTCCACACCAGCAGGATTAATTTCCATATTTCAGCAGATGCCCTTTGCTGCAGGATGCCAGCAACGAAACGAGGCCAGTAAGTGTAGGTAAGATTCAGGCATTCACCCAAGCCTTTCAGTAAGTTGCGAAAACATCTGAATGCAGTCTCCTGAGCAAAATTTCCAGCTGCAAATGCGCAAAGATTATGAGTCAGGCCCCCTAAATCAGGATGCATTTTTTAAACCTAAAAAGGAAAAGGGTGATTGCTTTTTAATTTCTGACCTGGCAAGTTCCACTTGGGTCATGATTTCCTACTTTTCTCCCAAACCACAGTGGACAGAACTTCCTATTGCTTAGAAGAGTCTCCTGTGATGCCATGAGCGGGATCTTGGGGAAGCCCCCCCAGGTCCATAAAACAAAATAGTGAACTGGCAGTACCACCCCAAGCCCTCCTGCCTCCACTGCTGCGCTGGCAACGCAGCCCAAAGAGGGAATGAAATGTATTTCTACTTCAGACAATACCCAAGGACGAGAATAGCTCCAAATAAGCCATCAGGACATATTGAGGACATATGTTGTATAAAGAGGATGGAGCTATTAAACAGCTCAGCGCTGAGTGAACGCCGTTCACCCTACGTGTGGTGGGAAGCGGTTCTTCAGGCAAAATAGCATGATCGAGTAACGGGAGGCTGTATCATAAGCCATATGTACAAAGGGGTCAAATTAAGGTTGCCTGAGCAATCTTAATTTTGTAATTTCCGTACTTCTCTAAAGCCTCGTCCCCAGTAGACAACAGCGCCGCTTTAATCATCCCAGCCGCAACGGGAAGAGTGATCCCTCTCTTGCCCCACGAATGATGTTACACAACCGTAAGGACGCCCGATCCTAACGCTGCGTTAGCCTTTTCCAAATCACCACAATATTAAACCTTTTAACCGCTGTCGTCACTGTAAGGAAAGATACGGCTGTCCTAACCCAGCGTGAGCGGGCCGTCGGGGCCCTGTCGCTACGAGCCCCCTGGTCCAGGCCCCGCAAGGGTGGGCGTCCCGCGGCCTGGCCCAGCAGGAGAGGCGCGGGCAGGGGGCCACGGCAGTATTTTGGGCAAGGCGGGCCCCATCGCTGCTCCCCGCGGGGCCGGCGGCGAAGGCAGACCCCTGCGGCGAGGGACAGCGAGGAGCCCTGCCACAGCCCCTGCCCCGCGGGTAGCC
>VZSC01004583.1:263310-287422 GCA_013398225.1 Steatornis caripensis
GTGGGGGGGGGGGGGGGGGGGTGGGGGGGGGGGGGGGGGGAAGGGAGGGGATGTGTCTGGTTTGTTTTGGGGTTTGGGGGTTTTTTTTCGACTTGTGTCATTTTGGTCATTGCTGCATCTGTGCAACAGGCAAATAGAGGTAGCTATATATATAAGTGAATAGTAGCAAATTCATACAGGTGTGGAGGCAGGAGAGACCGAGTTATCCGCGATCTGAGGATGCATTGACATTTACTGGCTGAGGGAGTGTTGAAACCAGAGGCAATTTGGGAGGAAAGAGAAGTTTGATGTTCTATGAAGATCAAGGAGTAGCTGCTGTAGATACACATCCCCTGATTGTCAAGTATTTCCTGACCAAGTTAATTTTCTGACAGAACTAAATGATTTTCAGCAACCCTCACAGAACCACAGAATGCTTGAGTTTGGAAGGGACCTTTGGAGGTCACCTGGTCCAACCACTTGTGCTTAAGCAGGGCCACTTTGGGCTGGTTGCCCAAGACCAGGTCTGGGTAGCTTTTGAATATCTGAGGATGGAGACTGCACAATCTCCATGGGTAGCCTGTGCCAGTGCTTGGTCACCCTCACAATAAAAAAGTGTTTCCTGATGTGAAGAGGAACATTGTGCCCATTGCCTCTGGCCCTGTCGCTGGGCACCACTGAAAAGAGCCTGGCTGTACTGCATTCCGTCTTCAGGTGTTCATATGCATTGCTAAGATCTCTCCGAGCCTTCTCATCTCCAGGCTTAACAGTCTTAGCTCTCTCAGCCTTTCCTCATGCTTGAGGTGCCCCAGTCCCTTCATCTTTGCAGCCCTTCGCTGGATTCTCTGCTTGTACTGAGGAGCCCGGAACTGGACACAGAGTACTCCAGGTGTGGCCTCACCTTCTGGACAAGGGAATGTGATTTGAGAATGTGTGAGGGAAGTCCTTTGCAAAGTAGGGGCTTCTTAGGAGGCCTTTTTCAATGCACGTAAGAGGGAGAGAGGAACCTGAGTAAATACCACATACTTGCATATTGTCTTTCTGTTGCAAATTTGTTTCTTAAATCACTTTTGAGGTGATGGAAGCTCATGGTAAGAACTGGTTAATATTTCCACTGTCTTGCATGTGAATAGCCGTTCTTAGAAGTGTGATTAAATGAAAGCTGAAGTAGTAACTGCTTCTTTCTCTAACTGCGAGCTGTCTACATTGCCTCACTAATAATGAGCAAAATCAATCACTTAATTTCATCCATTCAAGGATATTTTTCTGGGGAGTCAGTCAAATTCAGTGTGAGTTATTTAATCTTCTGATAAACAGCCTTACTCTATTAAGCCTGTTGCATTTTCCCCTCTCTAGTTTTGAATCTGATACTTGTCTCATCTAATCAATAAGGCAAATTTTGGCAAAGCTTTAGGATTCTTTATAGCTCAGCGGTCATCTGTTTTTTGAACTATGCAACATGGAAACAGCTGACAGGTTCGGGTTTTTTTCCCTGGAACGTTTTCATTATGAATGTTAGAAGCTGAAAGATTTTTAAATAGCATGTAGTGTCTATCACCACCTGACCCCAGCCAAATACAGCTGAGGTTGACGGTAACTGGATCTTATTACTGCGCTGAGGTGTGCAGTGAGCCGCGTGCACCAAGTTCATTGTGTAAGTTGTTGTGATACCCCTGCTGCCACTCTCTTCTTCGCTCCACTGGCTCAAGGGTACAGCACGTCAGGCCAGTGTGGGAGCGTGTACAGGCAGCAGAGGATCCAATGAGTTTTATCTGGTGGGGATCCCAATGGGCTGGTGCACTTCCCTCCCCGTTTCTGTGTGTTGTGGCGCCGGGTTGGTGCTGGCATGTGCACTGTCCGTGCTTAGTGCAAGAGGATACTCAGAAAGATGTTACTGAGGGTTGTAAAAGCTTGTGGGGAATATGGACCCAACTGTCCCTAAGGTAAGAGCTGTGCCTGCATAGTGGATTTCTTTTTACTACCATGTTCCATAGTTAGAGGTGTTTGTTTGGAGCTATTGTATGAATGATAAATTTATTCCTTTAAAAAAAAAAGCTTGAAATTTCCTGCTAGGTGTCATAGACTGAGAAATCTTTGTCCTCTGCAAAAGAAGCTGCTAATTGTCCTCCTCGCTTCCTCTTCTCCCTCTGTCACTACTGACCGGAGAGTACAACTTTCTGGGTTTTATCCTTGTACAACAGTTTCCATCTAGCAGGTCAAAGAGGAAGGTAAATATTAACACTTTTTTTATTTAAAGGGCACAGAGAGGTCACGTGCCTTTCTTGATGTCATTTGGCTGATCAATAGCAGTATCAAGAATAGGGCCATGATTCCCTGCATTCTTAGAAGGGCAGAGATTTACCTGGAAACATGTGCAGCACGTATGACAGAACACTGATGCTCAGCAACATGAAAACTCTGCTGCTTGCCCTTATCTCGGCACTTACCTGCCTCTCCTGGCTGCGGTAATTTGAGTTTGTACAATCCGTGGGGCTCATATCTGCACAACGTTCCACAAGATGGTGCAGGGAAGTGTGAAACTGGGTCTGCCAAACTGTGGAGCAGCTTTTATCCAGCAGAGCCTCCATCCAGCATAGGTATGGAAACTTGCATTTTCCTGTCTGTGGGCAGCAACTTTTTAAGAGTCTTTCCTCACCCTGTTCCCGCCAGCAGGGAACCGTGCTACTGCAGAGTTGTACATCTGGCTCAGGACCCTCAAAATGACAGGGAAGCGTGTGGGGAGGGAGTCGTAGCTAGGACAGGAAAAAGAGGTGTGAGAGAAGGACAGGTTGCTGGGTAAAACTTTACCAATTTAAGCTAGAACAGCATACCTTTTAATGTATTCTGCTTAAAATGAGCCTGCGAGAGACAGGAATAGTACTGGGGGAGCAGGTAAGTGATAGATGGCATGTTAAGGAGCCTATTCCCACTGAAAAGTATTTCTTCCCGCTCTCTGCAGCTGTCTTAAACACTTCCGTGGAATTTGCTCGCCAAAGCCTCTACTGCGGGTGGATAAAGTTGTATTTGTGGCACGGGTAGATGTTAAAACAGCTACTTTATGTAGCCAACAAAGCTTAGAAGCTGTATAATTGGCTTCAGAACTGTTGCCTTAACTTACTTATTCTGAAGATAGAAATACTTTTTAATACAAAAGAGCTAACAATGTGAGGGAGTCGATGAGAGGCTCATGCAAATTTTATCCATCTGTTAGGCCCTCTGGCTATTTTTGGCTAAAATTTTACAGCCACAGATGTCCTTAATTCTAATGTAACGGTTGCATTGTATGAGAAAAATGACCAGAGAACTTGTTTTCTCATTCTAAAAGAGTCATTACTATGTCACAAGCACAAAATAATTATGAAACTTTAAGGCAGACCAGTTGAACGGCTTATGCTCTAGCACTTGCTTTTGCAGCATGATTATGTTTTGGCTCACAAAGTATGAAAATCTTCTGTCTGGAGGCAGAGTACTCTGGACCCTAATTCAAGCTTGACATTTCATTACTGTAAGAAATACATGTGGTGGTCTCAGACTTTTTCCTTTGTGAATGTGGTCAACATCAAAGAAAAGAAAGAAAAGAGTTAAATCCAACTTAAAAATGACAGTTTTAGCTATTCAGTCGTAATATGGCCCTGGTTAAGAAAATTTCCTTACTAATACTCTATAAATAACATCATAAGTAGGGTTTTCACTCTTTTTCTCCGAACGCTCATGCTTCACTTCTCTTCTAGACTGTTTGCACTCCTGATCTCTGACTGCAGTAGGTCCTGCTCACTGGCCAGGCATCTCTCTTACTTTCAACAAATCTCTTTTATTTGCTTTAGTGATGTGCTGGTGCAGGGAATGGTTTGTGGATTGCAAAACCAAGGCCTTCTAGTTCCTGATGCCACATGACTAGGTAGATTTCTTGGTACATACCTGTGTATTGCATTTGGTCACACTGCACAGAGGCTTGTAATACTGGGCCAGTCATACCTATAATTTGGAAAATGGTTCTGCTCAACTGGGAAAGAAGGTTGGAGGCAAGAACAAGGAAGAGGGAAATTGTAAGCATTCTCTTTCTTCCTTCACTATGTTTTTGGACACTTCTAGCAAAGTGGTGTTAGCACTGATGTGAGACTTAANGGCTTGTAATCCTGGGCCAGTCATACCTATAATTTGGAAAATGGTTCTGCTCAACTGGGAAAGAAGGCTGGAGGCAAGAACAAGGAAGAGGGAAATTGTAAGCATTCTCTTTCTTCCTTCACTATGTTTTTGGACACTTCTAGCAAAGTGGTGTTAGCACTGATGTGAGACTTAATGTGTTCTGACTCCTGCAGCTGTGCTTCTTTGTGAACCACAAAGAACAGTTTATAGAAAGTATAAACTTATAAAACATTCTTTTGTGTGCTTTTGAATGCATTGCAATTTCTTTTTTTTAAAAAAAAATGGTTTACCACCCTAAAAATCCTGGAAAGAAAAGGAGTTTAGAATTGGGAAAGTTTGTATTAGGCAACTAAAAAGTGAAGAGTTTGCATTAGTGGTTCTTACGTGTTTTACCGGCTTCAGTCTGTCTGTGACACAAAAGTAAAGTTCCTGCTGAGAATTGCATTTCAGTAGGGCCCGATGTTTATTTTCTTTAGCTAGAAATAACATAGAGTGTGTGACCACAGTAGGTTTATTACACTGGCATATATTGAAATTTCTTAGAATTTACATTTGATTATTTAATATTATTTTATTTATACAACTCTATCTTCAGTTTGTTTTATTTGGAGTTCAGTCTGTAGTGCCATATTTTCTTTTTTAGGAACAAGTTCTGCTAGATTTATTTCTTCAATAGTAATTTTTTTTTCCTGTGTGTTTTTGAGTGTAGAGGTGGTGCAAAGCTTAGATGCTGGGTTGCAGGGCTTTTTCCATAATAGAAATAAGACATGATCTGTTTCTGGAAAAAAACAAGATCAATAATACATGTGTGTGAATATATGTATGAAAAGAGAAGTTGTATTCTTGGTTACACCCAGTTTAATCAACATGAAAAGGATGACACTGTTCATGCACAACACATAGTCGAAGCATGTGTAATACGTTGTTTAAACCCATGCTTTCTTCTTTGCCTTGCTACTTGTCAGTTTTTGTGTCCTCCCTCTGATTTAAAAATGAATAAGGAATGGATATAAAGAGTTAAAACACTTACTGTTTGATCTCTTTTGTCTTTGAGTTTCAGATGAGAAATATTTGATGATTTATCTCCTACATATGTGGTAATAGATAGCTGGATTAAGCAATGATTGAAGTAGTTAATAAGTTTTGTGTGTAAGGAAGGTTAAATAACCCAGTAGATTGATCCTAAATACTCTCCATATTTATCAGTTTCATATGAATTCTTCTCAAGGTGAAAATGGCCAGGTTGCATGTGAATGTAGATACCAATATACCTATAAAGAAATTGGTTTGAGGTGCTGTTGTTGAATGTAACTTTGGTTTATCTGGGTGCTCTCCTCTGGGAATTCAGGAACTTAGCAATGAGTGTGTCTTACTTCTGTAAAACATTACTTTATGCTTCATACTTCTTAAATATTTTCTTAAGTTACTGCATGTGAACTCACTGATGACTTTGTCATAAGATCTGCATTGAGTTCTGCCTAGGAGGAGTACAGAGGAGCAATACAGTACTGTTTGAACATTCAGGGATGGAGCTAGGAAAGCCAAAGTCCACCTGCAGTTGACTCTAGTGGAGGACATGGAGAACAAGGGCTGCTACAGGCATATCAACAGCAAAAGGAAGAGCAGGGAAAATGAGGCTACTGCTGAATGGGGATAGAAGAAGCTGAGGTACTTAATGCTATCTTCACCTCTGGTGAGATTTGCCTCCAGGAATCCCAGGCAAGGAAGACTTGCCCTCAGATGCAGAAGATCAGGTTAGGGAACATTAAAACAAAATGGACATACACGAGTCCATGGGGCCTGATGGGATGCACCCACGAGTGCTGAGGGAGCTGGCTGCTGTCACTGCAAGGCCACCCTCAATTATCTTTGGAAAGGTTGTGGTGACTGGGGAAGGTTCCTGAGGGCTGGAAGAAGCAAGAGTTTGTCCTGTATTTAAGAAAGGCAAGAACAGCCAGCCAGCCTCACCTTGATCCCTGTGATGGAGCAAATAATTCTGCAAACCGTTTCCAAACACGTGAAGGACAAGGTGATTTGGAATAGTCAGCATCAATTCATGAAGGAGAAATCATGCCTGACGAACCTGATAGCTTTCTGCAGTGAAATGACTGATATCAGTGGATGAGGCGAGAGCAGAGGATGTTGTTTGTCTCAACATTGGCAAGGCTTTTGACTCTTGTCTCCCCTAGCATCCTGATAGACAGACTGATGAAGTGTGGACAGTGAGATTGATTGGCAACTGGCTGAACTGCCAGGCACCAAGGGTTGTGATCAGCAGCACGAATTCCAGACAGAGGCAGTCACTAGTAGTGTATCCCAGGATCACCACTGGGGCCAGTACTGTTCAACGTCTTCATTAATTACCTGAATGACAAGAAAGAGTGCACACTCAGCAAGTGCAAAAAAGCTATGGTCTTGGTGGAGCAAGTCCTGTGTAGGGCCAGTAAGATGGTCGTGGAACTGGAGCATGTATCATGTGAGGAGGGGCTGAGCGAGCTGGGACTTGCCCCAAGACACTCAGAGCTCATCCCTGAGCACCCTGCTCCTTCTCACTCCGATCTGAGCAGGGGTTCAGAGCAGGCAAGAGGCTGTGCCGAGGTGCCTTCCCACCCTGCCGTGCTGTGGAACTGTGCTCCTGGAATCTAACTGTGTGTGCTGTCCTTTCAGAAGCTTGGTTAGGAGTGGAAATGAAAAGTCAGCTCTAGTGCGAAGCATAGAGAAAATGCTTCCTCTCTGGTGCTAGAAAATGAAAGGGCATAGAAAAAGCATTCATCGTACTATGTGTATTTCTTGCTGTAGATGTGATTTTGTAAAATTGAGACTTGGAACACTGTGAGAAGAGAGTGTAGCCCATGTAGCCAGTTTTCACTGTATGTGATACTGTACCTTATGTGAAGCTGTTTAGACCCTAATGCATGCATACATTGAGGAAGATGAACAAGATAGACATGCTGCTGATTAGTGGCAAGTCTAGGAACAGAGCTTGGGTCCTAGTATCAGCCTCAGCCTAAAGGAGATTGATACGTCAAAATTGCTTGACACATTCATGCATTGCTTCTATGACTTGACTTTTTTTTTTTCAGAAATTTTTTTCTGGAAAATTATTTTCTAGGAATTGATTACCTGAACATGGAAGAATGTAATTTTTGTGTTGCAAAGGGAAGGACAGATGACTGCTAGCTCCTTAAATTTGGTCATCAAATCTTATTTATTCTTTTAAGCTGGAAGGTGGTACTGCAAAGGAAGATGCTACTGCAAACTTTTCTTGGTCATGGTGCTTGCATAGGTTTCTTCTAGTATCTGTGTGAAATCTGTGTCATCTTGCACCATGTCATTCTCAAAGAAGAATATAGCTAGTGATTAAAGAGAAAAGTAAGTGCTGGCTTTGGTCATAAACTTGGGTTTATGTTTTACACACAGTTAGATATCCAGTTGGACTTGAGCCTAGGGATCAAAGTAAAAAATTGAGACCTACAGTTTACTGTAGCTGAAAAAAAAAATGTAGAAGTATTGTTTGGTTAGCTTCTGTATGTATTCTACAAAAGCACGTTTTTGCAAGAAAGAGTCACAGGTAATGTGTGTGTCTGAATGTGAAGGAGAGGGGGAATGGACAGGAAATCCATCTATATGAGCACGTTTGGAAGGGAACGCTCCTTAGCAATTCTGGTTATCTTTTACCACTTACAGTGCAATCACTTTTTTCCGCTTCTCTTCTTACTTTCTGTTTTTTCCTCTTGGGTCAGTGGGAGGGCAGTTTCTTAGAATGGAGAGGTAGTACAGTAAATCCATTGTGTCTCTAGGATGTATTATCTTCAAAAGATATGATGCTTCAGTCTCCTCAGTAAATTCAGACAGAATCTAGCCTGCTTGTTTTTGTTTCTCTGACTCCAGTGTGATTCTATCTTGCAAAGGCATGGTCTAATTTCTTTCAAGTGAAAAACATTGAAGCAGATTTGTTTCAATGAAACTGATACCTCTGGCAAATTGGACCTAATTCAGCTGGCTGTGCCAAGAATAGGAGTCTCAAAGTTTAAGGAGACAAAAGAAAACAAAGAATTTTTTTCATTACAATTTAATTTTTAAAAAATCATGGCAAGCTTAGATTAAAATTACAAGTGGATTGAGAGTGGAATTGCTATTGTGTTAATTTATTTACTGAGATGAGCAGTAATATTCTGAGATTTTCCTTCACACACATGACATTCATATTTGGCACTGGTAAGCATTCCTATCTGAAAGAATTTTTATTGGGTTTTTTTGCAGCAGTTTTTTCTGTTTCCTGGAGTGAAAGAAGAGCAAGTTTAGTACTTCTGCATCCCTTTTCCTACACTCTCCCTTTAATTGCTTGTGTTAACTAGATGTAATTACCTGGCTAAGGCATTTTGAGCAAGTTTTAAAGGAAACCTTTAAAGGGTCAAGACTGAAAGGACCGGTTCTCTTTCATCAGGGCAGACTCTGTCTTTGCAGAAGTTCAGTGAACGCAGGGATGTTGCAGGTTGACAAAGAATTCTTTTGGGTACTTAAAATTAGGGAATTGAGGTGTATAATTGCATTTCACTGATTTTTCTTCTTTTTTAGCCCACATTCTTTTCCTCAAATGTCTTAATAGACCATAGAAGTCTTTCTTGTGATTTTTCTACTTTTTCTTTTAAAAGGCTTTGCTTTTTCTCTATTCTCTGTAGCTCTCCCCACTGGGTTGCTTACTGATTGCCTAAAACTCTGAACATCTGAGTCAGAGTAGCAGGAAAAGGACGAACCACCTAACAGTGACTTCTCAGCCTTCAGCATGGAGTCTGCTACTGAATCACTGTTGGGTGAGAGGTGAAGGACACTTCTGAAAAAACCCAACGCCCCAAAACTAGGAAACAAAGGGAAATAAAAAGGATTAAATACTTAAAAGACAACTTGTGACCTTTGTGGAAGGGTACCTATCTGTTAAAATGTTAATCACTCAAGTAGGTAAAACAAGAGGGCAGCAATTCTCAGCTAACAGGCCTGTGTAATCACCTCTTAAAACTGGCAAATGCTTTGTCCCCTTGGGAGCAGGGATGTGCCCTGTTAGTTGCAGACCATGCAAAAGATCCATTTCCTTTAGTGTGGTGGGTTGGTTTGTTTAAGAAAGAAATTAAAAGCTTTTCTGCTGTTTCACTGTCCCTTCAGCTGCTTCTGATGTAAACTGGTCTCAATGACATTGGTAGTGAACACTGGCACCCTGACTGCAAACACGAGCCAGGCAAGAGGGTCTTCTTGAGAGGGAAGGGGGACTTCGATACTGCACCACTAGCCGGTGATCATTTAAAGATTATGATTCTCTGCTCTGAGAAATAAACAATGACAATGAAGAGAGTTAAGAATACAGATAAGCATCGGTACTGTGAAGTGAATATTCAGTCCTGCTTTATAGACTCATATGCCATTTTTATAAAGCTGCCCTTTGTTGCTCTGTGGAACTGTGCATGCTGTTGCAAGGAATAGGAAATTTCCCTTAAGTAACGTTTGGGTAAGAGTGGCAAGAGCCCTTTGTGAGATGGCAACTTCACGATATGCTGGCAGTGAACTTTCCCTCATCCACTGTTTGCTCTTCCAGTCTACATGTTCTTGGAAAGGCAGGAGTGTAAGCAGTAGCACAAAGAAGTTCTTCTGAAGTTGCACTGGAAATTAAAATTTATCTCCTTAAAATACATACAGTACCCTACACTATGACTTGGTTTTACTGTTTGGGAAAATGATCATGTGATTTCTTGTTCTTACATGTAGGAGATTAATGGTTTTTTAATGTGTTTTTTTTTAAATTGGGCCCCAGTTGGATTGCAATTTCATTACAAACTGAAGGGAGGAATTTTGAAGTTAAAAATCTAGATAATCAGAGCAAGGCTGTAGAAACAGTGCCTATCAGAAACCGACACTAAAACCCCAGCACAGATATCTTAAAAAGAGTAAGACCAGAAAGAGGAAGCAGTCTAAGAGATGATGTTGGTTATTATTAAATACAAAGTAAACTTCATGAAATACAAACTTCGATTCAGATAGACAAGGATTTACAAAGAAGGAACCTTTTATAGCAATAGGGAGGAATGAGAAAATACTTGAGTTCTAAGCTTATTTGTGTCAGTGTGCCACTCTGCTCAACATGAACGAGTATCTAGAAACAACCAGGAATGAGATAGTATTCCAGAAAGCTAAGTGTTCTAAGCTTCAAGAAGGAATGCTTGAAATTGCAGGAATTTCTGAGTATCTCCTTTTGCTGTTCTCGTAAAGAAAGAATTTGGATGTGCATTTGAATCTAGGTTTCTGAAAGCGAATATCAATATGGTCTATAAATTTTGAAATACATTGTAATTGTCATCACATAGCTGATATTTACTACTAACAGTTAAGAAAACCCCATGATCTAAAGAGAACAAATAACTACTGCTTACTGTTGGACTCGCATCAAAATCCTTCTCTCTCTCTCAGAAAAATGCAGCTGGCTGTAGCTGCCAGCTAATGTACAAACAGAACCAAGAGAGGGAACAGCTGCGCTCTGAAAAATAGCATAGCTCAAAGGCAGCAGCGCCTGCCTTGGCTCTTCTGGTGTTTTGTTTCAGCCTAGAATTATGTATTTTGGGGTAATTTTACTTACGGAAGTCGGCTTTTCTAGGAGATTTGTAGAGTTAAAGATTTCTCGACTTAAAAAAAAAACCCAAAGCATATGTTGGTTTTAAGAGTAACTTCATCCCATTTTTCCTTACTTTTGTGCTTCTAGCATTTCTTACACATTTTTGTGACAGTCAGTGTTTCTCAGATAGGAATTGTAGGTCCAGTGTTCTGCAGTCAGCATCCCTGATGTTACTTGGTGAGCATGTGTTGGGCAAAAAGGCCTTATACCTAGTTCACCTGGATACTGAGGAATATAATCTAGAAATGGGTGGCGGTGGCCTAAGGAACTATTTCTACTTGGTAGACTTCTGCATTGCAGGAAGTGTGACCGCTTCGTTAAGGAGCAGATAGTGTGTGTTACGTTAGGACTGCAGCTGAATCCGCACATGGCAGATTTAAAACGAGAGTAAGTTGTGGCTCGAATTAGAGAAACTACACTATCAGAAAAAATTAGTGGTGAGTATAAAGAGTGATAAGTATGAAAGTGTGCATTCATGCAGCTTTGTATATGTATCATGGTGTGCCAGATACCACTCTGTCTTTCACTGGAAGGTGCTTAGACCTTGTCCTGTGGAAGTAAGTTTTTTTACAAACTACAAACTCTTGACTAACCATCTTCTAGTGAATATAAACTCAATACTGACATAAAATCTGACTTCCGATGACTGCTTTAAATAACTCCCAAGTTTTCATATAGTATTATGTCCATCAGTTACTACTGAGAACTGAGAGCATTTTGCCTTTGTCACTGTTGTGTATTTTGTTCCAGATGCCACAGGATACAATATCTTATTTTTGAACTCCACAAAAATAAGCTTAACGCTTTATTTGCCCAAGCCGAAATAACATTTCTGTCCTGTTTGTTCTGTTTTAGCCAATGCACTGTACTTTAGAAAGGGTGTAACATTAACATTTTCTAGGTAGAATATAGATTGTCATGCAGGAAAAAAAATGTGTAGATTGTCTTAATTTCCAAAGAGGTAATTTGTGTCTGGGTTCAGGTTACACAGTTCTGTTTTATTGAGGGAGCAGGGTTTACTCCTCCCAGGAGCATATGGTGTTTTGTTTTTTGCATAAAACCCGGTAATTTTCAAGGGCAAGGCAATTGCAACTTGTTTGCTGTTTTTAGAAACTTGGGCGCTGCTGTTGCCAAGCATACAAGGTAATATTTTACACTGTTTTTTGACAGGGCCACTAACATGCAACCAGGATCTGTTTGCTCTATGACTGATGCCTTGCTTCTGGAAAGTCTTTCCTTGCTGGGAAGGTGGCAGGCAGAATCTGTCCCTGACCTCCTTGCCCTGGGGTCTGTCACCTCACCTGTACCACGGAGTACCCTCTGGTCAGCATAGTGGCCCTCATCACTAGGTATAGTTTTGAGCGCGATTCATCTGACGTACCAACATCAATTTTTCCCAATAGATGGAGGAATAGTGCTAACGTGGCCATTGGTAACAAATCTTTTAGAGGACATGGCAAAATAGGCATCTGAGTTTAGTAACAGCTTCTGTGAACATTATGATATGTTATTATACTTCATTGAAAGTATTTCAGTTGATAGTGACCTAAGTGATTGTCGTGGCATCACATTAGGTAGTTTGGGGCAAAATGAATACTCAAACTTATTTTTCATTAACACTTTCTTTGCTGGTTACAATAATGTCGTTTTTGCAATGTCTCATGGTTTAGAAAGAAAGGAGAAAAAACAGTTATGGAAGGCACAAAACTGTTAATTTGGTTTTAGTTTTATAGCTCATATGAGATTTATTCTATAAATACAGAAGATGCTTCTCTGAAGAACAAAGGTGAATTACTTTTCTTTCTTTCTTTTTATTCTAGTTGCAGGGGGGAAAAAGTGTGTGACACTTACTGGCTACTTTTAGTTTTCTGTGAAAAGCATTTAAAAATGTTATAATGGCAAGTGTGGTTGTGGCAGCAGCACGCAAGCAAGGTTGAAGAAAAGAGAAAGACAACATTGACAGTGGCAAGATAAAGCTTTGAAGGTTTTTTCAGAAATGTTATCATTTTAGCTTTATTCATATTTTAGTTCACAAATTTTTTTTTGTTGCTCTGGAACTGTAGTAATTAATGCCTTTTGTATGTACTTGGGTTTTAGCATGCACTCAGTTGTTTTCTTCGGGCATTCTGGAAAACTGATGGCTCCCAGGATAGACACATCTTTGACAAATTAGAAAGTTCTTCAATTTTGTGAAATTATATCAAGAATGTAATATAAATTTTTGTATTAAAGTGTCTAGTAATACTGAAGAGCTGGAAAAAAATATGAATGTTAAAAAACAACAAAAAAACCCCAGAGCAGATGCAGGAGAATATTGTTTTGGACATGCCGTAGCCATGTCTTCTGGTAATTGCAGGCCATATCCTGGTCATCTGGGCTGGTGAACATCGCCTGTAGAGCTGGAAGTGGAGTGAAGGGTGCAAAGGAAAGCCAGTTTCCCTTGGGGTATGCCAGTGGTGTGTGTTGGGCTGAGGAGGTCGCCCTGCTGAAGATGCGGTTTTCTGTTAGTGCTAATGACTTACTTACGAATAGTGTAGTCAGTGTTATCTGTTAAAATAGTGAATTCTGTTAGCCGAGTAATACTCATTGGGTGGGTGCTGAATCATCTATACTGACCATTGCAGAATGACAGGAGATGCCATTGTGCAACTCTTACACTGTTATGTGCTACCATAAACACTGAAAACGGCTTCAAAGTTGTGGGAGTAAACACACAAGGGCTTTGTGGCTTATTGACCGGAAGGTGTTCATTTGGTCTTACCAACAGGGGTCCTAAGCAACATACAAAAACCTTACCTTCCTCCAAAAGGCACGAACCTGCCTCTGCAAGGTTCCTGGTCTGCTCTGACTGAGGGGCTAGATGGCCAGCCACCAGCTCTCACAATGCCACTGAGTGCGTTTGGACTAGCGCCCTGTAGCTCTACGTTAGATTTTGGGGAGGGGGCCTGTTAGAGTAAGCTGTCATGTATTGCAGTGAGTCTAGAAGCTGTGGGCAAGGCCATGGGGGCGTGGAGGTCAAAGAGGTTGCTGTTCCGTGCAACAGCTGGATGCCCGCAGCGGTGCTGAAACACACCCATAGGCACGTGTCCTCTCTTCCCATCCTAAGTCATGGAGTTACCATTGGCAAACCGATAAAGAAACTGAACAAATTTGCTGGCTTACTTTGTGAGATACAGAAATAAACTGTATTGGCTAAATTAAGGATATGTAAACTATATTTACTTATGTTTATCCTTAACTTCGTCTTTGGATTTAGATGTAAATGTTGGGAGGCTGCGCTTGTGAATTTTCTAAACAATTAATCTTCTACCTTTCAAAAGGGGCACTCTGGCCTTGATTATGATACCTGATCCCATCTGTCCTAGCTGGTTTCATCATGCTGCTTCAAATGGTGTTAACACTTGAATGGGAAAGGAAATGTTTGCTAGTTTGTTTTGTGTGATGATAACAAAACCAGGAATTTGAATTCAATAAATTGATTACATTAAATGACTGAGCCCTGTCTGCAGATCTTGGAGAATGGCATTTACAAAAGCTGGAGATGATAAACTAGATTAGATTTTGGAGACGCTTTTTATGTCTGTTGAAAACTGATTGCAGCAAGCTTCTCAATTTGAGCACTGCCAAGTTCCCTGGGAGTGCCGTCTTTGTCTTGTGAACTTTGCAGATGTCAGATGTTTCTTTAGTGCATTGTATGGAAGCCTTGAAAGTACACGCATCGAGCGATAGCTTTATGGAAGTATTTGCAGCATAAAGCTAAGAGTGAAAACACTGTTCTGTCGTGCTTCTTCCCCAGATGTCAAGAACCTTTGCAATACTGTGGTTAAGATGTTTTGTTTCAATTTTTTCTTGTATATTAGAGCTGTTGACATTTTAGGAATTTTTGTAGCAACAGTTCAGTTGAGGAAAATATGATTAGAGGTTTGGGATAGGGGAGGCAACCCACATTCTATATATGCCTCTACTACTGGATATATTTGGTATGTTGTTTAAAATAGCTTACCTTTATTTTCCCTTTTGATAAGCATATGGGCTAAGCTGTTTGTTTCTGAGTAGTAAGCCACACTGTGCTGGTTCTGGATGTGTAATTACTGGAAAGACTCTGAACATAATCAAACCTACTCTTTTGGCATTGTCTGAGTGGGACCGAAATAAGCAGCTTTTAATAGCACGTATCAGCAAACCTGCCAGTTTAGAAGTTGTTGATTTTATCTCTTGCTCTTGATTTCTAACATTCAACTGAAACTTCAAGATGATGCAGCATAATTTGCTGAAAAATGAATGGGGTTTTTTTTCTGTTTGTTAGCTCTTAGTTGCATTGTCAAGAGTAGAAAGTTGCAAATAAGCCAAAAAAAAAATCTCATGCTGAACCACTTTCAAATCTGATTTGTATGTTCAGCATTATAAATTAGGCGCTGTGTTTGAAGAGACATTCCACCCCTCTCGGGGGGATGCTCGCCACCAGCAACAGAGTGCTGAAGATGCTGTTGCCCAGAAGTCCGCAGTGAAGAAATTCAGTTCCCCTATTGAGTCTTTGTGAATTAAACCCAATTATTAGAAATGGTCTAGCTTGTAATGTTTTCTTGTTATGAGTGATTTTTTTTTTTAATGCAGATCACAGTACATTGTTTGCTACAGATTGAAAAGAATAAAGAGGAAGCGCAGGTTAGAGAAAAAAATGGTGGTAAATATTTTGGAAGTATCTGACATAGGTTTTACTGAAATGAAGGTTAGTGTACCTAGCTGTCAGGTAGCTGTCACTCCGCAGTGCATTTCATACCAATAGATGCCTCTGTGTATGGTGAAGGGCTGGATTTGGGTGGGGGGTGTGATCCTGTGCTGAATCACTGCTGTGTCTGTTTAGACATGTCGCTGGTGCAGTAAGATGTGAACACAAATGGCAGCAGTAATAGTATTGAAACTTTTGGGTGCGGGTCTTTCAAGTCCTGCTGTTAGGTGAGTTGAGCACTCTCCCCTCCTTCTTAGCAAATACTTTTTTCTAATCCTGGATCAATCCTGTTTTAGATGGCTGAGCTTGCAAATAGGTTTGAAACCGCAGAGGGATGTTTTCAAGATAATGTACTGAGGCATCCTTAAAGATCCAGCTCAAGGAACGTGAGCGAAGAGCTGAGCACTGTTCTTGGACATCCCACTTCAGTGCACTTTTCCCTTCGTGATGCTTTGAAAGCTTACCTCCTTTTGGAGAGTTCCTGATCCCAACTTGCATACTCTTTGCAACAACGTGAGATTATGGAGGGAGTTGGAGGGGATAAATGTTGCTCAGGAGCTGAAATCCCTGCCCTTGTGTTTTCTTCTAGGAATAGGCATGAATCCATAAACAAATAAAGATTACAGGTCTGTTCATGAATGCTGTGTTCAGGGGTGCTTTCATGGATAACACCTATACTGGGGAAAAAATAACTGATAATATCAGCTAGGTTATCGGACTGCCAAACTGCAAGGAGAAAACTCCAGAACGGTACCTGAAGAAATCTGAAGTGTTCTTTTCTTTCTCTTGAGCAGAGCTAGAGAGTTGTGAGCTTCATGTTGCCAGGAAACTTCATTACAGCTGCCTTAACCTTTGTCCCAAAGTAATTACCAGAATTATGGCATTCTGATTATAGACTGCGGCATGTCCAAAGCAAGGTTTGTGCAACTTTTTGGTTCTTATTATACAGTTACAAACTTCTTTTCCGTCTTTCTCAGGCAGAAATTAAGTTCACAGCAGAGGGCCAGCTTCTGCTGTGTTTTGGTTTCGTGTTGATCTACAGTCATTATGTGAAATTATAACAATTTTGCATTTCATCAAGTACCAGGCTAAGATCAAACAAGCCCTTCCCTCTGAAATTGCCATTTCAGTTCCGTTTGACTTCAAAGGTATTTATAAAATATGGACACGCAATTGGAAATTATGTAAGCCTGAGATGGATGGTAGCAGGGAACACTCTTAAGATTACTCATTAGAACTGGGTAACTGTTAGTGCTACTTTTCCCCTCTATTTCTTGTGTGTGTTCTGCCTTGTATCTGAAGATGCTCTGTGGCAGCTTATGTGTAAGGTCCAGTGCATTCCTTCCACAACCCTGGTAGAGCTCGCAGGAGACCCAAGTCAAGATAAAAGGATGAGATTGACGCATGGATGATTGCTCTGGCTGGGTCTGAAAAGACTTCTCAAGTCATTAGTTATTTCTGGAGTAGTAACATCAAGTATTTGGAAATGCCTAATGTTGTTTTTTGATCGGAAAAATCTAATAAATCACTGAACTACAGGTGTTTAGTATTTTTTTCTAATTCAATTTAGAAAATATTAAAGTGATATTTTTGACAAACCTCTCTTGAAGGGAGCTTAGTTTTGTAGTCCACAATCTTAAACAAACATGATGAAGAATAAGATTGCTGAATTAACTTCATGTAAGTAATTATTTTATGTCATGGTGGTTTCTATGTAGGTGGCTTGGGTTTAGAGAGGCTTGAAAAGTTCTGTGCTATAGCATGCTGAAAAGTCGTCTTGGAGTTACGGAACCATTTCAACAGTTGCTATAAGATCTGTGAATTTATTGATTTATTTTATGAATGAATACCACAAGTAAAATCTTAGTGTTAGGTGTAAGCTGCAAACCTTGCCCTTTCCATGTGTCTTTTCAGAAAAAAAACGTATGGAGTCATTTATGTGAGATATTGAAGTATCTTTCTATCATTTAAAAATGTCATATAATTCTAACTCTTGGCCTCTGCCTCCTGTGTTTTTGTATGTCTACTAAAGCAAATGAACTGTCACGATGGGGATAGATGTTTCTACCTCTTAAAACCTGTAAGATCTAATCTATTAAGCAAGACATCTGCAAGAGAAACTTTGTGTAGAGCTTTAATATGTCGGTGGTCTGTTTTAACTCTTGGAGTTTTGCTGAAGTACCTGAGTGTTTTATTGCAAAGGAAAGCTTTCTGATGTTTTCTTGTGCTCGACATAGGCAGCATTTGCCCCTGTGTTTGAAGGCAGAGAGAAAACTAGCGTGAATTTTATGCTGGGGCAAGAAAGCTCCAACAAAAAGATTTGCAAATAAGTCTATTGCAGGATTGGGCTCAATCGCCCTAATTGAGACTTATAGCCCGGGAGTGGCTCTGTCATCTCTTGTTCCTACTGCTGAATTAGTCAATTGCTAACATGACTGATGGGCTGCATGAAAAGTAACACCTGCTGCTTGAAAACTTTCTAAAATCCCTTAAGTATATTGGCTTTGCCTCTTTACAGCAACTGCTTCTAACCACTAAACAACAAAAAGTTTGTGTAGGTGCTGATAAACGCTGTTAAGTGCTTTGCAGTAGTCAAGCAATCCATGCATTACTGCTGAAAGTGAGCTGCAGGTTTGTCTGGTCTAGTGCTCCTGCTGTCAGGCCTGAACAGGCAGTTAGGCCAGCTGGTAGTGTCTTACCTGATGCAGGGAATTTTGCTAGGAAGTAAGTTTAGGCCGTTTTGAAAGAAGTAGTAGCTTACATGAATCCAGTCAATAATCTGAACATGATCATGGATGCATAGGAAAGTGAATGCCAGACCAGTGTTTTCTGGGAGATGTGGGATGACAAGCACTGCATGACAAGTCCGCTTCTTGCCTCTTCCTCTGACCTTGTGGCAAAGCATAGTTTATTCCAAATTACTGTGTCTTTGCCTTGTAATACAATAGGAAATTGGGTCAATGGTTTAGACGTTAGCAGTTTGTTATTGTTAGTTGTAATGAGTAATTATTAAGGATTAGGATGCAGGAGGAGATCAAGAAATTGAAGAGAGGCGGTCCTTCCTCCAGAAGAGATGACGAAGTGTTGTTCAAAATATGTGGTAGGGTTAATGGGAAACAGTAACTGGAAACAGATTTAGTCTGCAGACTTTTCCCTAGGCTAAAACAGTAAAAACAATAAAAAGCCTTATATTTTCCCTTGTATTTAAATTTTGCTTAGAGTTTAATGGGGAGCAATATGAACTGATTGTGTTACACACCAGAACTACAGGAGTACAAAACAAAGGAGATGGCTATATGGCTTAAACCGTGAGAACAAGGAAGAGTCACTGCTTTGCTAATTAGCTGGTAGGGCAGGTGTTTTATATTGCATTTAGTTTCATATTTCAATGCTGAGTAAGAAGGCTGAACTGAGGAAGGCTGGAGAGCAAACAATCCCATCTGTATGCGTTTTTGAGGATACAACTGAATCAAAAGCTGCTGATTAATGCTTAAGATTAACAAAAAATTACTGAAGCAGTAGGAAACTCAGGATAGGATCTGCTGTTTTCGTGCTATGATGTTATCATGTGTATACCATATGTCTAAGGTGATTAGATACAGCCCAAACTCCAATATGCAACCTGCTCTAGGCTAACCTGCTTTAGCAGGGGGGTTGGACTAGATGATCTCTAGAGGTCCCTTCCAACCCCTACTATTCTATGATTCTATGATTTGTATGGATGGATTTTGAGGAATTGCCAAGACAAGCCTTCCCTATGCAGCGATGACTGACTCTGTGCGGTTTTAGCTCATGGGAAATTGGTAATTTTGTTTTGATTGATGAAGCTGAGTGAAAAACTTTTGTTCCAGTACTTGCAAGCCCTGTGGATGTCTGAACTGGCAGGTTGAGCCAGAAGTACTATAAAGCTGTGTAGTTCATACCATGTTGCAAGGAAGGCTTAGGCATGCAGTGAAAGTGCCTAATATCAAGAACCTAAGTTTTAAGTGTCTCCAAGGAGATCCACTGTCATTCAAGAAAGAGAAAGATTACCGCTGTACAGGTCTGAATATGGACAAGTATGTTTGTCATGTAAAAGAGTTACCAGAGTGACAGAATGCTTCAGTTCTTCTAAATAGGAGAAGAGTAAGAGAATAATCTGTAGTCTCCTTAAGCTTTCTTTAGTTAATTTAGTAATACATGTACAAATCAGGGTTATGAACTGAAGCAGAGTTACTGTGGTAGTGTGTCCTGGTTTGACCTGGGACAGAAACAGTTTTCTTTTTTAGTAATTTTACTTTTCAGTTAAGTCTCTTCTAAGAGACTGTACTCTCTGAAATTAACAGTATCGTTTTCAGGCAGTGTCTGCTTCTAGCAGTGATAATGCTTGATGTTTATAGTCATTGCTGGAGTAACAGTACGGATGGTATGCAGAAAGGCTCTTGCTTATAGTTATTCCTATGGAAACCAAGGTCACTGCTTCCTTCTGCTCAACTTCTTGTGTGCTGGAAATGAAAGGGCAGGGAAGGGGTCAGGCCTGCAACCCTCCTGTGGGGAGGAGAGGGCCAGACAGGTGACCCAAACCTGACCAAGTGCAGTATTCTATCCCGTATGCGTCATACTCAGTACAAAGCTGAGGGATCATGAGGGTCAAGCTCTCTTCTTCCATGGCTGGCATTCTGGGAGGACTCTGTCTGTTCTTCTGCATTCGATGCTGATCCATGCGTTCCTGAATCCGTTTCCCATATGCTGCTGAGTCCAGTTGGGACTTTCCCAGGGCCTGCCCTGCAGTGACTGTGTGACATGATCGTCATTGGGGAAGCGTGATATTGGTTTTGAATGTATTTGTATATATTTCATTATTTTTTCTATCACTTATTATACCTTTTTATTACTGTTATATTAAAGCTGTTTTAATTTCTCCAACCCATAAGCCTCTTTTCCCTTTTCTCTTTCTGTTCCGCTCCTGGGGAGGGAAAGGGTTAACAGCCAGCGTCTGTCCTTGGTTTAACAGCCAGCCCAGCCTTAAACCCTGCCATAGTGCAATGAAACTGATGCAATATCAGAGTGGCTTTTCAGGACTAGCTGGATGCCTCCCATGGGTCTTCACTGGGCAGTGCAAGTGTGCCCTGAGAGCTGTCCTGTTGTCTGGCCAGGCTAAATCNCGTTTTCAGGCAGTGTCTGCTTCTAGCAGTGATAATGCTTGATGTTTATAGTCATTGCTGGAGTAACAGTACGGATGGTATGCAGAAAGGCTCTTGCTTATAGTTATTCCTATGGAAACCAAGGTCACTGCTTCCTTCTGCTCAACTTCTTGTGTGCTGGAAATGAAAGGGCAGGGAAGGGGTCAGGCCTGCAACCCTCCTGTGGGGAGGAGAGGGCCAGACAGGTGACCCAAACCTGACCAAGTGCAGTATTCTATCCCGTATGCGTCATACTCAGTACAAAGCTGAGGGATCATGAGGGTCAAGCTCTCTTCTTCCATGGCTGGCATTCTGGGAGGACTCTGTCTGTTCTTCTGCATTCGATGCTGATCCATGCGTTCCTGAATCCGTTTCCCATATGCTGCTGAGTCCAGTTGGGACTTTCCCAGGGCCTGCCCTGCAGTGACTGTGTGACATGATCGTCATTGGGGAAGCGTGATATTGGTTTTGAATGTATTTGTATATATTTCATTATTTTTTCTATCACTTATTATACCTTTTTATTACTGTTATATTAAAGCTGTTTTAATTTCTCCAACCCATAAGCCTCTTTTCCCTTTTCTCTTTCTGTTCCGCTCCTGGGGAGGGAAAGGGTTAACAGCCAGCGTCTGTCCTTGGTTTAACAGCCAGCCCAGCCTTAAACCCTGCCATAGTGCAATGAAACTGATGCAATATCAGAGTGGCTTTTCAGGACTAGCTGGATGCCTCCCATGGGTCTTCACTGGGCAGTGCAAGTGTGCCCTGAGAGCTGTCCTGTTGTCTGGCCAGGCTAAATCTCTGCTCTGGTGAGTGCGGCAGTCATCACACAGGAAAAAACAGTATCGTGTTTAGTTTGTTCTAGGTACGGTTTGCCTTTCTTTGGCTGTATGTTTGATTTTGCTGGAATAAGGAATATCTTTATCGTGGCCATAGTGAGCAGTTCCAGCCTTCAGAATGGTTCAGGTCTCTCAGTATTAACTCATTCAGTTAAAGGGAATTATGGAAAGCAGTTGAGTTTTTAGTATTTATCCACTTCTGGTCCTTGGAAGGAGCCTGTGATCCTAAATCCTTCTCCCTCACATCAAATAGCTCTCTCTCGTCAGATAGCACTTCTCATGCAAAATCTTGAAATGTTTCCGTATCTGTATTCGTGACACAGATAAATTAACATTTAAAAATTATTACATATGGAGTGACTCATATTTGCAGAAATTGGTACTTCAGTAGGTAGAGAGTATAGTGAAGATTTAGCCCTCATAACAATCTTTAAAGTGTTTGAGCATATGCAACTTCTGCTTTTGTATTCTTGCTTCCTTACGTGCAGGGGCAAGGATTTAAACAGCAGTGAATCTGCATCAGAAGTAATGCTTATGTCAAACAGGTGAAGGCTGCCTCTTCTGAAACAAGATCTGTTTTTTAAAGTTGCTGTTTCTTTGTAATTAGTTCTACTTTTTCAAGTGGCATGTTTATTCCAGAGAACAGGGGGGCCTTTGACTGCAATTACCCTTACTGCTTTTTCACTGGAAATGATTACTGTTGGTTGCACTCTATGAAGCTGGCAGAAAGCTTTTCCGCTATTAGTCTGCTGGTTGCATTTGTTTGTGAAATAGGTCAAAGGGGTTTGAAAATATACAAAAAGATGAGAGGTGTATGTTGGGCTCCTCATAGTTGGATGATTAAGTAAGAAAGAGAGTTACAACAGCAACAAAGAGGCAATAAACTGTGCCATGTGCTGGAATCCCTAGTCTGTGGGATTTCATGCGTGTGCTTGAAGGTCTTATTGTAGATTCAAGTAATTTGCCTAAAACATAGGGGTTGTATGATAATGAAAGATACTACTTCAGTTAATGTTTCCTAGGAAGAAGAATTTGAATTCTTTATTTAGGGAATACCTATTTCAATAACAGTGCTGTCAAAGCCTTGTATTCAGGAGGTGGGGGAACAAGGGGGTTGAATTGGCTGTTGCAGGAGAGCGCTCACACAGATGCAGAAGGAGATGCCAGGAGATTAAGGAGCGGAGAATGTGATACTTGCAGTTGTGGCAGGTCCTCTTAGGAGATGTAATACCTTCCTTCCGTTCCCTACACTCTGTGTTTATGTGAGTAATTTCATTCACAGTAACAGAGTTGCTTTGAGGGTTGTGGTGGTGGTGATCTCATGGCCACTACTCTTCTAGGGGTACAGGCTCTGGGGAAGCACGTGCATGCTTTTAGCTGTTGGAAATGTTTAGGAATAGCCATAAAACAGACACTTGCTGATTGGAGGGATGGAAAAGGAGATGGTAGCCAAACTGAGGAACAGAGAGAGGAAAAAGAAGCCTTTACAGTTATCATATCCTTTCTTGTGTAAGCCAAAAGATGAGAAATGATCAGCTGAAGTCGAGAAAGAAATGACCTTTTGAACTTGCTTGTTTTGCTGCCTTCACTAAAAAAGAAAAAAAAAATCTTAGAAAAATGATCCATAGGATTGCAAGTGAAAACAAGTCGAGCCTTTTGATATTTTCACCACAGATATCTCAAGTCCCTTGTCTAGGGGAGTGCTGAGAGTTTTCTGCATATGCTCCAGTCAGCTCTGGAGGCAGTGAGAGCCCCTTGGCACGGGCTGGAAAATGCTGTGGCAGGAAGGAGCCAGGTATGTTTGTTGCACTGGCTTCTGATTAGTGCCTTTGAGTCACTGGTCTTCTTATAGATACGTCTTTGTATACCTTTTTCAAGAAACTGCACCCTTGTAACTTAGAAACTGAGTGCTTGGGTTCATACCACAGGTTTACATACTGTTTAGTTTTAAGTTTGCTTTCTCTGCTAGATGCTTCATAGATACATACATTCTTGTTAGCCTTAGGAGAGAAGAATGTTTATATTAAAAAATAAAAGTGCAAATGCCTAAGTACTGAAATTATTTTTGGTTCCAAATCTAAAAGTTACTGTGTCTCATATCTTGTACTGTCTTAACTGTGGGTACTGTGTCAGAGAGAGTTGCCCTGAAAATGAAAAGGGTGAAACCCGTAGTGCTCTGTTGAGTATTGATGTCAGGTAGAAGCCATGTGTTTGCGCATCGATGACACTTCTGCCATGTTCAGGCAGAAGTACTGGAATTGTTCTGCCTTCAAGAGTTGAAAAAATGTTCTATTTCAGCCACAGAATTGATGAAGCTGAGCGTTACAGAAAGAGGGCTAAGGTTTGTTTTTATTAAATAATGGTTACAACTGGGGAAAACAAATGAACTTCTCTGTAAAAAATGTTGCTAGCTAAGATGACTAGGTTGTGAGAGCATGATTTCTTATTAGTTCTGCAGATGTACTCAATATTTCTCTTCTCCAATATCTCAGAGATCCGATTTTCACAGAAGTGCAGAATGGTAGGGCTTGGAAGGGGCCTCTGGAGACCATCTAGTCCAACCCCCGTGCTAAAGCAGGTGCCCCCAGAGCAGGTTGCACAG
>VZSC01004583.1:293917-320296 GCA_013398225.1 Steatornis caripensis
TTCTTATAAGAAAAGAATAGTCATGGCTCCTGTGCAAGGCACAATAGCCTGAGACATCTCTGTATGTGCGGACTCTGGCAGAGGAAGGATCTCGTGATGCAGAATATTACATAGCACATGTCAGCCAGGGTAGCTCCCCTAAACAGGCTGGGAGAAGAGTCTGTTGTGATCTATTAATAAAACCGGTCAGTGTCTGAAAATGTCCAAAATGGATATTTTATCTGTATTGAATGGCTTGACCATATGAGCAGCTAAAATCCACCCTCCCCTCCCAAACGGCTTCTCTCTCTCATTGACCGTAGCAGCCTGCCTCCACTGTAATGTATTTTAACAAGACTAGTCCGTCTTCCTCCCATGTGCTGTGTCTAATGCTGCAGTGGGTTTTTTGTGGTTGTTTAGGATTTTGTGGCTTTCAGTGCATGTTCTCGCAGACCTAATAGACCACTCTGCTCCTCAGTGTCTTCTAAAGCAACGCTCTGTCCTAGGCATAATTGGGATCATTATCCATCAGGATCTTGGCAGGTTTTGGAGGGGGAGTTGTGTAAGTTTGTGTGGTCGTTCATACTTCTTGAAGGAAAAGAAAGCCTCCTGTAGGTGAAGTCCAGCCTACAGGTTGCCTATGAGAGATCCTTCAAATAAAAATTAGGAAAGTTCCAGAAAACCCCAAATTGCCATGAGTCACAGCAGAAAGAAACTACTGACTATTTCTGTGTTGTTGGAGTCATAACTTTCTGTGTGTCTATCTCCACGTATCATCAGGTGCAAAAGAATATCTGGAAATACTAGGTTAAAAAGAACTCTTAATTACATGCATTTTTCAAGTTTAGTGATTTGAGTGGCCTTTATATTACCAGGAACAAGATGAACCTTAATCTCTCTTCCTCTGAAGAAGAGTCATTAAAATGAGACAGTTTGGAACAAATTAGCACATCATCTGTATGCTGAAGACTTTGAGGATAAGCAAGTACTGAAATTTGGAATGTATGAATTAGTAACAGTGTGACTGTTGTACATCTCACTGCAGTATTTCAGTGTGATCCCATTCCACGTTTATTTTGCGGACAGCTTTTCTTAAGAAGCTGTTTAAAACTTGGATTATGCTTTTACCATCCCATGATCCTGACATTCAGCAATAATGAGTTCATATAGTTAAATTTTCAGTACTTAAAATAACAAAACAAAACCACTAAAAAAAAAATGCAACCCCCAAAACAAAACTTCTGTTAATTTAATTCAGATGTCTTGTCTGGAGAACATTCAATTAAACACAAAAATAGGATACTTTTTGGTTCAGCGAAAAGGGTTTTTTTAGTTTTAATTTTTTTGTTTCTTGTTGTATAATTATGTTTCTTATGTGTTCTGAAAACTGTCTGGATAGCCCAGTATCAAGCTTTTGTCTGTATGTATTGTCTTACTTTTCTTTGTTTCTGCTCAGTAAAAACCCAGCTTGTGTTTCCAGCTGTAGTTTCCACGTCTATCTTGAGAGTCCGTTTCAAAATAAACGTTCACTATTTTTACAAGTCTTTGTAGATTATAAAACTTTAGAAGGAAAGTGCTCAAAATTGTTCACACATTCTGCGATCTTTGGATTGCAGAAAATAATACAATTTATAAAACTTCGCTTTAACCTTATTTGTAATGTGGCTTGATGCCAGAAATGATACCACGTTATGAAAATAACGGTTTGGCTGGGGAAGGAGGTGGGCAAAAGTGAGTGTGTTTAGTTGCAAAGTTGTAATAACGCTGTGTGAAGCTGCAGACATCTGATAGTTAAAATATTCATGATATTTCCTTCACCATTTTCACAAAAAGTATTCACTCCTTTTAAGTAGTTGTTCTGTTGTCAGCCTGGGAAGCTCAACAAGAGCAGGAGATGTCCTGTGCCCACCCAGGCAGACACTGGGCAGCACGGTGTGCCGACAGGACCACTGTCGAGGACTGAGGAGGGAAAATCAAGAGGCAGCATATATTGAAAGTGTCGACAGTGATAGATGCCAAGGAGCGTAAGCAGAGAAGCTGGAGAATAGGTGCAGGANTCCTGTGCCCACCCAGGCAGTCACTGGGCAGCACGGTGTGCCGACAGGACCACTGTCGAGGACTGAGGAGGGAAAATCAAGAGGCAGCATATATTGAAAGTGTCGACAGTGATAGATGCCAAGGAGCGTAAGCAGAGAAGCTGGAGAATAGGTGCAGGACCCTGGGATGCAGGGAGGCAGGCTGCTCTCGGCTTCATCAGGTGCTGGATTCTGTGTTGCAGTGATGCGGTGATGGAGGGAGGCAGGCTGCTCTTGGCTTCATCAGGTGCTGGTGTGAGAGTGGTCCCCAATGAAGCAGAAGTTGACAGGGTGGGAGAGGAAAGCCTGCTGCCGGCAGCGCTGGTGCCCCGCTGGAGGCTGGCATTCGTTCTTGCCTCTGCAGCAGGCACTTCAGTGCGCAGCTTGGTCGGGTCAGCGTGTTTGCAGGCAGTTGCAAACTGAATAGTCCTTGTTTTCTTGACACCAAAAGGAAAACATTTCAGTGGGATTTCTGGAAGCTTTAGGTGTGCAAATGACACCAGCCGCCGGTTCAGGCAGGATGCTTGTCTTCCCTGTGGGCGAGTAGCTAACCTCTGCTCGTTTGTGGAGTAAAGCAGAAGATTGAAAAAGCCCTATTTCAGCTGGTGTTGATGGGATGAGGACAAGTGCACGGTACTCATTTCTGTTCCTTTTTCCCTGGCAGCTCTCTTGTACATGGGGGGAAATGTGACGATGGAGGAATTTACCCACTTCTAGCATGGACAATGTGAAGTTTTACCTCTTGCTCAAACATGCCCAGTGGGTGAATTTAGCAACATTGTTTTTTGACTCCCCCAGAACTCCAGCAACTGCTGTGTGCATTTATGCTTGCGAGTGGTGCTCTCAGGTGTGTACCTTGACCTGTCCTAGTGGCGAGAAGGCTTGTTCAGCTGAAGGGCTTTCCTCACGTTAATTACTACTGTGTGGCTGTGGCAAACTCACTGTGGCTGCAGGTCTGGGAGTTGCTGTAGGACCACAGTGCCTCCATCTGAGGCAGAAACTCCTGCTGGGCGCCTGTGGGCAATGTTAGGTTTTCCGTGGTGGCCTTATACAAGTGTCCCTTGTGGGCAGGCTTGCAAAATGCTGCTGTGGGGCTGCCAGCCGGGGCCCCATGGGGTTTGGCTGACACGGGACGGTGGCGAAGCTGAGACAGGCCCTTTGGAGAGCTTGGTGGCAGTTGAAGTGCTGATCGGATTGTAAGGCCGACTCGATGCCCACCTGACTTGCATCGTACGCTTGCCATGACTTGTGGCAGGAGGCTGTCAGGAGGTTTAGTTTGGTTTGTATAACAAGCTGAAGTGTATCTGTGGCACTTAAGCGAAAGCTATCATTCTTAAATACTGCACGGTTGGGGTGTGGTTCAAGGCGCTTTTTTTGTTGTTATTGCATTAAAATGGCATTCCTAACAGTTGAAGAAGGTGCAGAATTGTCATGGTTAAAGTGTTTACAGTATCTATAAACATATGATGGAGTATACTGGAAGAGCAATTTAGCTGGCCGCCTGTTGAATTTGGAAAAATCTCAAATATCCTTGAGTGGTAGGGGGTTATTCAGCTGTCGCTTTGAATGTTTTCTCTCTCTGTGCTGTTTTCCCCTGTTGTTGCTGATCAGGTGAATGATGAAGATGCCAATCAGCAGCAGTAGCACAGCTCTCCCACTGTTCGGTACAGGATGCTCTTGTCACACCAGAAGTAGTATTTTTTTTTAAGGATCTTGTAGAACGGGGATTTCTGCTAAAGTAAAAGCAAGAGATTAAATGGAAATACAAATGTACTTGAGTAGGAAGAGAAAGCAAACAGGTTTCAGTTTCCATAGAAACAAAGAGAGAAAAAAGAGTATCTCAAAACAACTTGTAATTCCTGTGTCTCCTTTCTTACTTTAACACTTCACCAGAAGTCTCTGAAGTAACCAGCTTACTGGGTTCCTACTTCCAAAATGTGTGGTTCCAATTCAGGGCTGCTAGAGACAAAAATACCGTAAAGAATTGTGTCTCAATGAATAATTTCATACGTGCCACACTGTTGTTTTGGAGCAAAGCTGCATTTGCTGATTCAGTCATAAACTAATTCAAGTTTAAGAACACCATCATGCGTAGTGTCACACAGTTTGCTATGAGCCGTAAAAATGTTACTGTTTAAGTGCTCTACACAATGCATGGAGAAGCCGGAGGGCGACTGCTGAGTGCTGGGAGCACCGGTCTTGCTGCAGTGGTTCAGTGCTCAGGGGTCCTGTTGAAAGCTGCTCTTGGAGCCGGTGGTGTGAGACTTCCTGGTCCTGCTCAGAAGGGAAAGCAGCACCACTGAGGTGCAACTCAGATCCTACCACTGCGGTGGGGTGAGACGGAAGGACACTGCTGCCAGGGCATTAGTCTAGGTGCTGCGGAGTGGCACCGGGGGCTTGGTGGTGCAGGTACTACATCTGTGCCCAGGTGCAGCTCAGGGCAGGTTTGCAGAAGGCAGAGGGATGACCGCGTGCTGGTTGCTATTGTCTCTTGCGGCGCTGAGGATGCTGCTGGTTTGAAATAGGGTCTGGTTGCTGGATGTAGTTGTGTGTCACTTAGGGTGTGCTGGAGCGCAATGTTCCAGTTATAGTCAGAAACGTGATAATGTTTTATAGAAGCAAATTTTCTTTACTTCATTTAACCTGCAATCTCCATTAGCACATATTCTTTATTGATGAGGATAATATTAATGAGTANAGTTGTGTGTCGCTTAGGGTGTGCTGGAGCGCAATGTTCCAGTTATAGTCAGAAACGTGATAATGTTTTATAGAAGCAAATTTTCTTTACTTCATTTAACCTGCAATCTCCATTAGCACATATTCTTTATTGATGAGGATAATATTAATGAGTATAATACTTTTCATATACCACCGAGCTAAGCTGTAATGACATATGTACATGTTAAGGAAGGTGTCTATTAAGGATCAGTACTTTAGTTTTGTGCATCATCTGCTTTAATGCTTTAGAAAGTGGAGAGTTAACGTTTTGATTGTATTTGCAGATGATTCTGAAGTAAAGATATTGTAAAAGGCATAGATACATTTCAGAACAATCTAGAAAATTTAGGTTGACAGTAAATAACGTGTCAGTTGTGGAAAAATATGGAACTGGTATAATTGCAGAAAAATAGTTAAAATGCCAAAATTGCACAATGTTCTGAGCACTAAATAGCATACTAACAGCGGAAGTCAAGTCAAAAACAGGTTGCGTGCCAGATTGCAAAGAAATAAAAAAGACTGTAATTTCAGCTGTGTGAAAACAGTGTTATGTTAGACTGAAGATCTTCTTCCATTTGTAATGGCAGAAAATTTCTAATCACTAAAGACATCGTGACTGGGTTTCAGACATTTCTCTGCTGCCTTTATGAGTTTCCTGAAAAGTGTGAACTGCCTTATTTCTGCTTATTTCTGTACGGAAAACAAATTTTGAAACTGTAAAATGCCTGTTTCTCTGTGATGGTTTTAGCAGAAACTGTAGCTCCTCCAGGATATTGGTCAGCGGCTGGGAGGAGTAAAACTGCTTTCCCCTTTGTGATCTTTGAGTGACTAAATTATTCCTATATCTTAGCTATACTATGAAATAACATTTCCCAACCTACCCTAACTCCTTCTGACATTGCTGTCCTATTCTGTCTGTTGCTGACTAGCCATGTTGTATAGAGTAATTTAAATAAAGTTCTTGAAGTTTCAGAGTAGCTTTTAATTTGCATGTGGAAACCACTTGTGCACTTAGGGATGCATGCATGCATGCAGTGGAAGTAGTGCCTTGACTGTCTGGTATTTTTTTGTTAATATTGTCGGAATATTGCATGGAAAGTGAAGTGTCAGAAATGTCCGCCTAGTAACAGCTCCTGTCCATGCAGGAAATAACACTTTGCTTCAGAGGAGAAACTGTTCTGTGTAACCAAAACTTCAGTAGCTGGAAATTCAGCTGGATTTCAGCACTGGCTTCCAGCAGAAATTTTAAAAGTTCATTTAGGTTCTGATGACCCGAGTATCTGTTCTACAGAACGGTTGAGAAATGAACATCAAGAGTCCCTAGATAAATGGTGGTTTTGTTTTGTTTCATCTCTTTTGTTGGTTTCTTTTTTCTTGTGGTTTGTGGCACAGTTATCTAATGTGACAATATATCTTATTTGCTTCCCATGCGTTGTCTGCCTTACTCTCAACAATGGTACCGATGTCGGTCAATGTATTGGGTTGGCTCTGTTGAATCTACAGAAGTTGGAGAAACAACTACAGAAGTAAAAAAAATCCTTTACAACTGTTCAGCTTACTGATACTCGTTTTCCAGTTCATTTTTTGTAAAAGAGGAGAGGGATCAATCGATGCTGTAATGTTTCGCTCCACATTTCTTGGAACTCATCCTCACTGCCCTTTTACTGTGTTAGCTCCCACAGTAACTGAATATTCCTACAGTCTAAACCAAGGCTTGCAATTCCCAGGAGCTGGAGACAGTGGCAGTTGTGAACACAGTCTCTTAGGCTCTGTAGATGTTTATCTTAAAAGAAACGGTCCCACTGTTGCTGGTAGCACTTCCAGATTCAGCAGTGGTGGTGGAAGAAGTTGAAGACGTGGCCCAACACCTTGAAGCAAGGCTGGCACTTTGCATGGGATCTGAGCTTTTCCTTGGATCCGTGTACCTGCAGCAGCCCAGCTGCCAGAGTAGCCCAGGAGGCTGCAGCATAAGGCTGAGACTGCAATGTCAGCGATGAGGTGCTGATATCCATAATTCTGTTTGTTTTTTCTTCTCCTCGGGAATTCATAAGGGATGACTTATGTTAGTTAATAGCTTTCAGTAGTGGTACTTAAAATTTCACTAAACATTCAGCGAGTACCATGAGAATACATGGTAGAAATGTATTCTGTCATTCCGCTGCATTATAATAAGGGAATGTATCATCAGAGCTACTGTTTGAGTGCTAGGAAGAAGCAGAAGGCCCTCAAAATCTTTTCCTTGACTGAAGGTGGCGGAAGAGGGTATGCCGAGCCTGCTGGCATCCTTCCCAGGCTAAGCACAAGTATAGTAGCTTAATATGACACGAATAAGTCAAGTGCGAAGTTGCTTTTCTTCCCATGGAGATTATTCGTAGGATAATCTATGATTCCACTACAATAAAAGCGCACTTCTAAAATAGCGGGGGAGAGGGGAGGAGAGAAGCAACGAACAAATCAAAACCAGAAAGTATGTATGAGGGCAAAGCTAGCCCTTCTTGGTTCTGCTGTCAAGCTTTATGCTTTTTTGGTTTTATTTGGGGGGTGGGGTGTGTATGTGTACTGGTTTCCTTCGTTCACCAGGCCGTTTCTTTTAAAAAGAAAAACAACACAGCCACCCTGGTTTCCACCCAGGGTGGTATGTGGGAGTCTGCATTTTGCTGTAAAATTGTGCCGTTTTATATGAGCCTCGTATAGCCGCCTGTGCAAAATCCTGTTTGTGCTCTCTTGCTGCATGTTGCAGCTGGCAGCACTGTATTTGTGCCGCTTCCTTTAAGTTTCTGCGAACTAAAATGGCAGTGTATTTTGGGGTTTCTTAGGAGCTAAATGCAATGCTTGTTTGCATCCCAAAGAAAGAATGAAAAATATAGGAGTATGTGAAGTCCTGGACTTAAAGAAATGGCTAATAAACTCTTGAGGATTTTGGAAACTTGATGTGTTTTAGTTAATTGTGAAGTTAGTGAGTTCGGGGCCATGCATGAGCATATCAGAAGGCTGTGTCCACTTTCCAAAGAGGTGCTGACCTGAAGGCTCCATCCGGCAAGCATTACTAGTGTAAAACTTACTTCATCAGTTGTTCTCGTGGCTTTGCCATAACTAACGTATTGAAGTAACCCTTCCTGGGGTATTTAGATCAGTTTACCTCTATAGGTACAAAATATGTCAAACAATTACTTGGATNAAACTCTTGAGGATTTTGGAAACTTGATGTGTTTTAGTTAATTGTGAAGTTAGTGAGTTCGGGGCCATGCATGAGCATATCAGAAGGCTGTGTCCACTTTCCAAAGAGGTGCTGACCTGAAGGCTCCGTCCCGCAAGCATTACTAGTGTAAAACTTACTTCATCAGTTGTTCTCGTGGCTTTGCCATAACTAACGTATTGAAGTAACCCTTCCTGGGGTATTTAGATCAGTTTACCTCTATAGGTACAAAATATGTCAAACAATTACTTGGATTTTAAGATGCCTCTAAAGAAAAAAATCGCTGTTAGAGATGATTGAGGTGGCACTGTTTTGTCTTACTTTAAGGAGGGATTGCAAAGAAGGGAGGAAAACTGCCTGGCATGGGAGCAGGAGCTCTGGGCCCAGCTGAGTCATTTGAAGCACTTTATTGCTTGTGCTTTGGCTGTGAACTCGTATTTCTGCCTGTGTGAATACACTGGTGTCTTCTCAAATACAAATATTGGTAATCCTAGTGCCACAGCATTTTGTCACGGTCTCTGCCCCATTTTACCTCCTTAAGGTCCCATTTTCAGCTTCCTAATTTTTAGCAGTTTGGGCTGGTGTATTTTCGGTGCCACAAGTCTGTCTCAGACTGATTTTCTTTTTTCTTTTTCTTAACTATTTGTTTTAATTTGAGTAAAAAAAAAATGTACTGTTTTTGAGAAGCTGGCTAGGGGAAATTACATTGTTTCTTCGTGTTTGACAAAAATAAGTTCTGGAAGTCTCTTGATTGGTAAATAATGTAATACAGTGGAAACTGCTGTGGGAAACGAGAAGAAAACAGTGGAGACCTCTAAAACAGCTTGTGTGAAGTTGCAGCGGCAGTGGAGAGGAGGTATTTTCACAGCTGTGTTTTGTTTGGAGTTAGGGAAGCTGAGGAGCTGACACGCTGGCTGACCGTAGCATGAGAGTTGCCGATAGCGGTCCGTAAGGGCGTCAAGACCTGGAACAAAAGGACTCACGGTAGGAAGTCAGAGATGAATTTTTGAGGGCTAGAGAGGAAAATAATGCCACAAAAGTCCAGACACGTGTCCGAAAGCGTTGTCGGGCCAAAGACGCTGATGCCCTGAGCAATCTACTACAACCGCTGGCGAAAGGTTGTTTCTCACCTTCATAGCAGGGTAGCGAATTGAGCGTGCCTGCTGCTGTGGCAGTGCGGTTCAGTCGAATGCTCTACTTTAAAGTGTAAAGGCTGCATTCACATAGAAACAAATTTGGTGTTGGCATTATACTGATTTCAGGGTGTTGTTTGAAATAGAATCCTTTTCCCACAAGAGTCCATACGAAGGACAGTTCAGTATTCATCAGAAAGTACCCTCTGTCTGTGGATGAGAGGTCGGGACAACCCACAGAAGTGTTAACCTCTCATGAGGGTAACTAATATTGGTACTGCAGGCACCATCCACATACTTGTCTGGCTGTCCTGGTGATTTTTACACTGCAGACCATTGTTTCTATGTTTGGAGATGCTAGGTTCCTTAATTTTTAGATACCTGACTTCAGAAAAATTTGACCGTTTACACTCTGACAGTGGCCTGCTTCAAGATGCAATGTATACAATCTGTTACATGGCTTTAAAACATAAGCATTTAAAAAAAAAAAGAAAAACAAACTGTAAGCAGTGAACACTTCCAATATGTGGAAAAAGATTTGATTTTATTTCTGTGGTGCTTGTGTGGACACATCTCCATTTACATCTCCTGAGTAGAGACTGGCAGTCATGCTGAATGGGGCTCGCTTAGGAGACGTGACTTTTTCAGTGTGTTACTGACTGGGGAGCTCAATAATTTAACTTCAGAATTACTGTACTGGCAGAACCTCTGCTGTAAAGAGACAGAAGTCTCACGTGAAGAAAGACAAAGCCATAAGAAAATTAATGAGTGAGATCTGGAAGACCTTGCCTTGTAAGAATGTTTTTTCTTAAGGAAACATAATAGTGCGTGAAAGTAAACTGAGCTGTAATTACACATGAGTTAGTATCTAAGCTTCTAATACACAGAAGAGCACAACTCTATAAACTTTGTAATAGGGGAGAAGATACTTCTTACGTATTAAATTTGTATAAGTGGGGTTTTTTTGTATTCTTGCTTTCTCAGCTATAGGGAAGTGAGAAGAACCCATGTTTAGTGGTTAATCATGAGCTTTTCACAAACTCATGTTAACAACTGCTGCTGTTGGCAGTTAGATAACATTAAACAGTAGTCTGGCTTAGCTCTAGAGGGTTGTCAAGCTTTCTTTTATGTAAAACAGTAAATAATTCTGTAGGTAGATTATCATTATTGGTGACCAAATGTCATCTTTCTGAGAAACGTAGACTCTAGTACAGAATAAAGGATGAAGAATTGCAGTTTTCATGTATCTGAACGTTGATTTCAGTATGCTGCAATTTCTTTGCTGTGTATCTCAGCCAAGCTCAATGGAAGTTTGTAGAAATGAAGCACTGTCCCTGAAATGACCATGTGAAATGTTGCAGAATTACACCGCTATGCCTGCTGTATGATTAGAACAAAAAGCCAGTTTTCACCTTTCAGCAAAGGTTTAAAAGTATTGCCATAAAGTTGTGGCATTTAAAAAAGCATTATTACTCTTAAAGAAGGCTGACAGTCGTGTCCTAAAAATAATTCACCACCTAATAATATAATGCAATAATACATGTAAGTTACACTGTCATGTAGTATGTGCGAATATGAATACCTTTGTTTTAAGTTTTTTAAACAACTGATTTAATATTGGTTAGGAGTCTCCCACCCATTCAAGCAAAGCGGAGATTGTTGCTGATTTCTATGTATATAGTTATATGTAGATACTGTAAGAGTAAAAGAATTCTCTCAATGCATGTGTAGACTGAGAAGCTGAATTTAGATAATTGCTACTATATGGTGATAGTCTACATGGCACAGATGTTTTTCTTATATTTTAAGATGTCTTTTGTAAGAAGCGTGGTCTGCAGGAGGGCTGGTGAGTGGCAGTTAGAGATCTATTAAACTGCCACATCTTAGTGGTGACATCCTGATGTGGTTCTCCAAGCTAAATAAAACACTAGAAAATGATATAAAAAGAAAGAGCACGCCTAGGTAATTGTTACCAGTAGTGAATGTTTGCATCTCAGCGTTCTTAAGTGTGGTCAGAGCACCCAAGAGCAGTCCTAAATAAACAAACAGTTATCCAAGTGAGTCAAAATGCATTTTAGACCCTGTTAGTACCTTCATTGAGTTGAACTCCTCACCAGTTAGTTTACTAGTAAATAGAAAGTGCAAATCTTTCTCAGACAGGTAGAGAGCATGAGAGAAATAATGCAAATTTGAAGACTTCTGCTGAGGTTGATGAAACCTGGTCTGCTTGTATTAGCTGTATGCTAATGCATCCAGTGTATTTGCTTTTTTAACATAAAGATGTTAGTGCAGAACCTGTTATTGCTTGACGTTTTTGAGACGCTGTCATTGGAGAGCTTAAGGCTGCAAGAATTAATCAATACATCTGAAAACTCATCATGTGTCTGTTATCTTTGAGATGTTTTCACTCAAACTTTTGAAAATTGAAAGCATACTAAATGCTTGATAATTGATAGGCAAATCTTTGCTATTTACAATCTGGTAAAAAGCATCAGTACATATTTACACTTACTACTGGATACATTTATAAGTTGATGAAAGTCATGACAGTTGTGTTGTCTCTTTCATACAGGTAAGCCTTGTGTGTGCATTGTGGGTCTTAGGCTTCAGTAGTAAGGACAGCGTTAGATTTTGAAGACCAAAAGTTCTTAGAACAATACATTCAATTATTTTTGCATCGAGCATCCTGGAGAACGTTTATGAATTGATCTAACCAATCACGTGCTGGTACAAAAATGGATGCAAATCTTGTTTAAGGTAACGAGAAATGAGGCAGAAGGCAGGAAGAGTCATCTTTCTAGAAATCATTATGTTTGTACTAGGCACTTGCAGTGCTTTGTAGAAGAAGAAAATTCTTTCAGAAACGTTGAGTTTCAAGTTATCTGTTCCATGTGCTAAAATGACACTCTTTTCAGTAAAGGCTGAAATCTGGAGTCGAAAGTATGTATTGCAAGGGGCTAGAATGACAGGAATGGGGTAACGGTTTTACAGTTACAGGAGATGGAAGTGTGCTGAAATGGAAAGGCAAGTTTAACCCAAGTCCGTTGCTCTGTGGTTGCTAAATCTTGCCTCTTATTTTTAAATATGCGATTTCTATAAAGAAGTTCCTGAAATACAAAACACTTGGGCTGAGAAGTCTTTTCATCACTCAGATGCATCTGCTTGAGACGTGGGTAGAAAGGAGTTAAAGTGTCTTCATGAACAGAAGCCAATAGCTGGATAGTGTGAAAATTGAGCACTTTGGCCAAAGCATTTATAGTAATGGAAAATATTTGTATTAAATCATATTGAAGTCTAGAAAACCATCTGAAGCTTTAGTATTTTTTGTAATAGAGATTAATAGAGCTTTATGCTAATGTGTCATAAAGAAGAAATAGCTCATTTAGGTACAGTATTTTTCTTATCTGACCTACTTATATGTTGTGTTTTGCAGTTACAGGTTTCTAACAGACCTTGGCAATAAACGCTACTTCCCATTTTGTACCTGTTAAGCCTCTTGAAGATGGGAAGCTAATAAAGGTTAAACAATTTGTAACTTTTGAGAAATTGTGTCTTCAGAGAAGAAAGCAATACAAAGATCCCACTTCTTACACAGAGTGCTTTTGCTTTTCAAGAGGTGTAAAAGTATAGGGAAGAGTTTTACAGTGATTCTTTCGTGGCACACAAAAAAGTTAGAGAGGAGGAGGAGACAGACTTGTAAAAAGTCTCTTTTGATTTTTAGTCGTACTTTTAAAGATCAGATAGAAAGAGAACCTGAACTGTGAGGAAAGTGGAAAACTGTACAGACTTGTAGCTTGATCCTGCAGGCTACTTTGTATGGAGGGTGGGGAGGGGGGCTGTCCATTACCCTAAATTTAACTGCCTCTCTAAAGAAATGTGACAAAACCATAGCAACCGTGTGACTAGAGCGATGTTGTGAAAAGCACATGCAAGGAAAACTCATTTGGCTTTAGCACAATAAAAATAAGAATAATTCTTTAGAGCTTTATGTGACCCATTGTCTGTGCAGCATGTTCGTTTCTTCTCTGCTACGAAGGTGCCGCTGGGGTCAGACCACAGACCGGGGCAGCTTCTCAGAAATGTGCCTTCAGGGACAGGAACTTCAAACGCCCAACAAACAACCCATTCTGGACAGCATTTGCAGCATAGTACTTAGTAATACTAATAATAGTAAGAAAAGTCTTCCTTCAATAACTGGTGACTTGCCAGCTGGATGTTTTCTAAAACGCGTTGACTTGCTGTTTTCCAAGATTGCCTGTGCAGGGGCAAAAGAAGAGAGGTGTATCTGAAAATATCTGCATAAATGCAGTGGACAGGACTAAAGCTTGCAAGTTGGGTTAAGTTTAAACAATAACGTCCTTGTCTCTGGAAAAATATCATGCAAAAGAGCAGAGCTGATGTCTAGTATTGATGTAATAGGAAACTCTTGAGACTGGTATCATCTGAGATGATGTCTGGTCCGATACAGATTCCCTGGAGTTTGTAGCCTGAATGGCAGAGTGAAGTGAGACCAAGAGGCCTCGCATGTGACAGGATCTTGATTGAAGCTTCATCATTATGTCCTTTGTCCAGCACTCAACCTCACCTTTTAAATTGTCGTCACTTTGGTAAGGAGAGCCTTGTAGAGAGGAGGTTTATCTATGGAGTTGAGGTCCTGTACTTCAGGACTCCTGCGTTCGGTGTGCTGTGCTCTGTGCAGGGGAGGGTGTGCATGATGAGAGGGAAGGTGTCATGGACATGCCACCATCTTTTGTCCCACAGAGTTTCTTCCTATGTGTTGTGCATTCTGCAGGGTAGATGTAAAAAAAATTTATCTTGTGAAGGCAAATGGCCTGCAAATATGTCTAGCACTTAGTTATCACTCTGGAGGAAGAGGGGGAAACGGAGTAACGCTAAGCCTTTAAAAAGTGTCTCCATGTGACAGTCAATTAAAACAAACTTCTTGCCAAGCTAGTGAAACTATCACTGTACATTCAGCTGGAGCTGAAAGATGTTCCTGTAAGTTTTCACGGAGTGCTCAAAGAGATCCAAAGGAAGGGAACTGGTATTCGCCTTCCATCTTCTCTCTCCACGCTATTCTTCTGCAATTTCTCCTTTGTTTCAGTTCTGGTTTTATGATGTTGCTCATATCCAAGTTCACATTTTGATTTTTTTTTTTTTTACTGAATTCCATCTTGTGTTTTCAGACCATTTCTTGAACTGATCAGTATCTTTATGTGTTCGCCCCAGAATTTCAGCAGATGTCAAATCCCTTCATTTGGTATTGTTATAAATTTTAATACCAGTGCTCTTTGATGCAGTTTTTTCAAGTCATGAATGAGAATATTGAGTGATGGGACCTAGAACAACACCCAGGGGAAGTTTGCTTGATTAAAAAAAAAAAAAATCATTAAAAAGAAATAGGGTTGGAATAGGAGCTGGTTTAATTTGCCTGTTGGTTCTGAAGCAGCGTAGCAACACCTGGGCCATTGCTGTCAGACGCCTGCCTGGTCTGCTCTTGGCGATCTCCCGTGCTCAGTCTGCATCCTCCTGACTTACTGCAACATTTCTCTGTTTCCAGTTTAAGAGTATTGGGTTTTGATAACTACATTCGGAGTAGTGTCTTTCGGCCAGATTTTCACTCGTTCATTCCCTGTTAATTCTCAAAGATAGTTGTTAATGCAGCCTGCCACGGGCAGTTTCCTAAGTATGCCACCCGAATGTCATTAAGTTTAGCTTATTTCCAAATGTCTGATGTTTCTAACTACTAACTTGCTAGTTTGTATGCTACACTGATCCTTTTTGTATTCGGCCATAGGAATTTGACACAGTTTCCACTGTTCTTCTCATGATAGCCAGTTAGGAAATGAAGGAGACCAGTCTCTGTCGCTGTGATTTCAGTGGGTGGCAGTTTAACTATCGAACTGTGAGTTTTACCTGACTTGCCCCTTAAATTTTGAACAGCTTCCTTTGCAGTTGCCTAGCTTTAAGCATTGCTTGACCACACATTTTGGGAGGAGAATTTTCCCCAGGGACACCCCAAAAAGCATCAAGAAATGTAGTACCGCATGTATTTATAGAACCCACTCTGCATTTTTGTTAAGGTAACTCTTACTAAGGAAATTAAGAAAAGAATACAAGTCATTACAAAATATCTGGCACACTTTCTGACAGAAGGTGGAATAAAAAACTTTAAAAAAACCACCTCATATTTAATCAGTGTCCACTTGCTGTGTGATACCAGAAGGCACAATTTGAGAACCAGTTGAAAAGTAGAGTGAAGATGAAGAACAGATTAATGGGGCTTTGAAGTGCATTTAGTAAAGGGCTACCTGGCCACAGAGGTAGATCGTAGTCTTTGTTCTCATGGTGAAATGAGTTCAAATAAAATTGAAATGGTTTGGCTTAGTGGCACTTTTTTTTTTTGGTCATTAGGTTTTCTCTGCACTGACTTGGTTCTTTGAGTGCAGAAAAATACCTGTTGGGGCTGGTTTTATTACTTGATTTGATTTGGTTTTTTTCCCCTCTCCCTGCCCTCCAGTAGTAATAAAGCAGTTTATTGACAAAACAAACAATAAAATGAAACACCTGTCTGTACACTTTGAAATGTTTGTTACCTTTCTGTATAAGGTGTGTTGAAGCAAGGTGTAACCACACAGTTGGGAGAGGATCTGTGATTTCAGAGTAGCTTTGCCTTCTGGAGTCTCTCCTCTTTGCAGGAGTAGGGCCATGCCTAGCACGCACCTTCCCCTGTCCTGCCCTCACCTCTCTACTGCACATGCTGAAACCAGGAGGAGAGCAGTCAGCCTCTCACCAGGGGTAACTGGGCAGATGGTGGGCCTCTGTCGAGTGCAGAAAGGGTGACTGAACCTGCAAAGATCTCGGGAGAAGGGCAAGCAGTATCTCAGAGGACTAGAAAGGGGCTGAGAACTAGCAGTGCAGACAATAAGACCGCTGTTTGTAGGTACGTTGGGCTGGGGCCAGTACATACTGGGCTACAAACAATTCTGGGTGCTAAAGCCCAATACAAGAAAAAAGGTGGTGTGAACTGGTCATGGAAGACTTCCAGAGTGAAGATTAGATGCAAGTGTCTAACAGTTGGGGGTTAGGAGAAGTCTCCCAGCAACACTCAGAGCAAAATATTCAACTGCTTGGTGTGCATATAGGACAAATACACAACATATGATGGAAGAAATTGCAATAAGTCACTTGAAGTGCAGACTGGCCAGTGGAATTTTGCTACGTTAATGTTCTCTGCACGCCTCTGAAAAAGTTCCCTCTATTAAAGCTGGTATGGCTCTGCTGACCTCAGCAATAGCAGCAATCGGTTTAGGTTGGATTTGTGTTGGGCAACGTCGTTCTGCTAAGCTGCTAGTTTTCAAGTTGTAGTCCCTAGCTCCCTTCCTGCGTTGGGACCACAAAGGGCTCCATGACGTGATGACTAAGAACATCTTATTTCAGATGTGTAAAAAATCTGTGAAATTTCTAAGGAAATTTCTGCATCATCTGCAATCACTGCACCACTGGGAGGAAAAAAAATAGAGAGGAGGGGGAAGAGACGCCTATAAAATGCAAGAGGCTGAGAATAAACTGCAGAAACCACTCCCATTCTGTTGTTTCTGGCAGTCCTGTCTGGCCTGGGTACGTGCTGCCAGCCATCAGCATCCCGTTCAAGTTAACGCTCCTACCGGTGGAGCTTTCCCAGCGTTTTCTGTAGTGGGAAATTTTTCATGGTGGAAAGAAAAGGGCGAGGAAACTGCATAGAACAAAATGATAACGGGCACTGGGAAGCCATGAACTGATTTTGATGGTGGGTGGCTTTCCAGTTTCTTGCTTAAATACTTTTTTGTCTAGAAGCAGAGCAGAACTGATCCTCTTCTGATTACTCACTGGTACTTCTGTTTATTTTGAAGGTGCAGTTCTTAATGATTAGGGGTGCTTGGTGGGGGAGTCGTTCTTCAAAGTCTTGATTTCCAGACCAGAAGACTCATCAGACAACTATTAAACCGTTCTTTTCCTTTAGACATCAGATGATCTAAGGGATGGTACATCAATAAAGGTTGTATTGGTGCCTGGAAGTTTGAGACGGTGACCAAGTGAAGAGAGCAAAGCAGGATCTTCACAAGATGTATTGCATTTGGCAGTAGGTGGATCCCAGCTCCCTTAGACTGATGGTTGTGATTCCCACCAAGGGAAAATCCTGCTCCAGGAAAATAGTCAGAACTGCACATTTTCCATGTTGGCTTTCTCCCTTCATCTCTACTCGATTCTTTCCGCGTGGTATCTAAATTGTTCAAATGGAGGGATCCTGTTTCGGTTGCTATCAAAGGGTCTTCGGTTTGTACATAAGCCCATTTACCACCTCTTCCCGTACTCCCTGGTCATTTTTTGGGAAGTTTTTTTCCAAGATTGCAGTTATTCTTGTTTTCTGTGGTTCTGAACTGGACACAGTAATATTTGTCCTTAATCCTGATGACTGACTATCTTTCTCTGTATAAACTTGGCTTGCTTCAAGCAAAACCCCCACACTTCAGTGATTCCAAGAAAAAAGGAACATAACCACAAGGTTTCCCCAAAGATTTTGCATACAGCTGATTCACTTAACCTCAAAGATAATAAATTACGGAAAAATTTGAACTGCTTCCACATATTCACCATGTTCTGTAATAAAGCTGAATTCTTTTTTTTTTTTTTCCTGGCGGAGACTGTGTTCAGTCAGCTCAAGTGTGCTGTTGAGCATGTTTGTGGAATGCATAATGCCACTGTTTTGAGACTTGATTAGTCTGTTTGACTTGTCTAAGGCATTAGAAGCCTTAGACTTTCATGCTGTTACAGTAAGGCAGAATATATTATAAGGCAGAACATTTCGTTTTTAAAGAATAAATACTCCTCTCCAGGAAAAAATTAAATCTAGAAGTGTCTTGTCAGGCAACAGACAAGAGCAATGATGTCTTTAGTAAAGCTTTATTAAAGGACTTCAGAGAAGTCATCCTAATGATTTAATGACATAGGTTACTTAGAGGCAATAGACTAGATTCTTAATGAGGAAAGATGACCTCCTCTTCTGTTGCTTTGTCGTTTTCACCACAGAAAGCCTCTTCTCTGCTTAGGGCACTTAGTGATGTCAAACACATGCTGTCTGTGCCAGAGCATATAAAAGCTGCATAATAATGTTCTCCATCTTAGATAAGCTTGTCCTGTTGATGTAGTTAGAGTAAACCCTTGAGCTTACGAACAGTGGTTTCAGAGTTTATGGTATTCATTCCCAAGTCCCTGATACTTACTGTGCAACTTTCCTTTCTGTACTACTTTTTCATCTCTTACTTAGACGACAGTTCATAGATTGGCATTACGTTGGTATTTCTCCATTGTTGTAATATTTATAATGCTGAATTTTTATTTTATTTTTAAACTAACCTAGTCTGATATGTCTCCTCTGAGAAGTGGCCCTATGTATGAAAGTGGCATCCTGTCTTAAGCTCATAAAATTTTTAAATATCCAACTTGAGAGTCGTTCTTAGTAAGCTGTTCATAGACTCTTCTTGTGTTACAAAGTCATCTTTCTTGCAGGTTTTCTGCAGAAATATTCTGATGTGGGTGCAGGTTTTTCAAGGTATTTCTGCATGCATTAAGGCTCCTTGTGTGGCCCTCAGTGAGAGGTCATGCAGGGCTTCACAGGGTTAAGGAACTGTCTGGTGTGCCCCAGAGCCTGCCCAGGGCTGGACTGGTTGAGTTATTCTAGTGTTTTTACTTAGGATGTGGTGTGAATCATACAGTGAAAGATTTCACTCTTATTGCTGAAAGCAAATACTCATTTTAAACATGAACCCAGAAGAATTCAGACTATTGATTGATGTGGCATGCCGTGGATGCTTGCATGGGCTCTGGTTCATACACCTGAGGAGCAGAAGTAGGAGATTGAGCAGGGAAAGGGAATGAGGTCAGCACATGGCGTTCGTTCAGGGCAGTGTCTGCAGCTTTCCTTCCTCTGCTCTTCATTTGTGTCAGGGTTTAAGGCTGGGCTGGCTGTTAAACCAAGGACAGATGCTTTCTGTTAACCCTTTCCCTCCCAAGGAGGGGAACAGAAAGAGAAAAGGGAAAGAGGCTTATGGGTTGGAAAAAGTAAAACAGCTTTAATGTAACAATAACAACAAAGTTTAAGAATAGAAAAAATAATGGAATATATACAAATATATTCAAAACCAATATTGAGCTCCCCCCAAAGATGATCCTGTTGCCCTGGAGCCTGCAGGACAGGCCCTGGGAAAGTCCCGACTGGACTCAGCAGCAGACGGGAACTGGATTCAGGAATGCACAGATTGGGATTGAAGGCAGAAGAAACGGACAGAGTCCTCCCAGGATGCTGGCCACAGATGAGAGCTTAACCCCCGTGATCCCTCAACTTTATACTGTGACATGTATGGGATGGAATACTGTGCTTGGTCAGGTTTGGGTTACCTGTCTGGCCCCCTCCTCCCCACAGCAGGGTTGCAGGTCTGACCCCTTCTCTGCCCTTTCATTTCCAGTGCATAAAAAGTTGAGAAGAACCAAGCAATGACCTTGACTTCCATAGGAATAAGTATAAGCAAGAGCCTTTCTGCATACCATTGGTATGGTTGCTCCAGCAATGACAATAAACATGGTTATCACTCCTAGAAGCAGATGCTGTCTGAAAACCATGTGGTTAATTTCAGACAGTGCAGTCTCTTCTAAGAGAGACTTACCTGAAAAGTAAAATTACTAAAAGGAAAATTGGTTCTGTGCTAGCTCAAACCAGGATAGTAAGCTCTTCTGGCTAGGTTCAAATCAGTACTCTTCATTTCCTTGATCACTCATGTCTGGCTGGCAATTAGTTTCTGTCACTGTCAGTTGCTCCTGGGTTTGAGCAAGTAACTGCCATGAAAAAACCTCTATTAAATAAGCCAAACTTGTACTGTTGTCTTTTAACTGGATACAGTAGTAACTAGATTGTGCTGTAAAAAAAAAAAAAACCACAAACCCAAAAAAACCATTTTGAGAGCAGAAATCTAACCTACAGGATGCATGTTCAAAGCTGGAGACATTTTTATGTAATTTTAATCATTAAAACATTACAAAGGAAGGAAAATGCAGCATGCACACTAAGAACATAGATTACAGATGCAGAAAGATGAAATTAGTTACGTTATTGGCTCCTTAATTTTAAAGAATATCTCAAAGGTCTTCCATAATATAGCTCAGATACTCTTGACGGTGTTGTTTAAGATACTGTATAAACTATGACTGTAACAGTCTGTTTTCTCAAGAGAAGGTGATAATTCAAATCCTTCTCTACAGCAAAATGGGCCATGATAGGTGATTGTTAAAGATAGAGTTAATGTGTATGTAGTTAATATTCCTTTTTATTTAGGTAAGCATAAACTGCCTATGTTTTGGGAAGATGAGAAATGTATGTGACTATTAATGTATCCTTCTTAATACCAATTATAAAACTCAAAGTTTTGTTACTTTTTTTAACAAATTAGTAGTTTTCATAGTAGTTTTCATGTTTATGGCATTTCTAATGTGTTAGCTTGTTTAGACAACAAAAAATACTTTTTAGCAAACATCATATGTTTTAGCATGGATTAAAATGAAACAATTTTTCTGACACAATGAGAAAACTGTAAGAGTTATTTTTCTCAACAACAGTGGCAATCTTTCAGCTTCCTTAATTACAAGAAGGAGAACTATGTAGTAACAGCCTGATCCTACAGGAAAGTTAAGTCCTGAANTTTTCTGACACAATGAGAAAACCGTAAGAGTTATTTTTCTCAACAACAGTGGCAATCTTTCAGCTTCCTTAATTACAAGAAGGAGAACTATGTAGTAACAGCCTGATCCTACAGGAAAGTTAAGTCCTGAATGAGTGTGGACAGAGAGGCACTAACAGAGCTTTCCTTGCTCCCCTCCCCGGTGTAACTCTGGATTTTCCTGAAATGCTTATTTTCAAGGCTGTCTTACTGTGTACGGAGTAGCTGCTTTATTGGAAAGCCATACACAACTCTGTTAGCAGTCCGGGAATTGAATTGCTTCTCTAGCAATTAGAATCGTATCAGAGGAATGGATAATAGAAATTAACCTGACTATAGGGAATCAGCCACATTACCTATGGCATTAAATTAATCAACTCTGTTGTTCCAAGGATGGGTATTTGTGTCAAATATATAGAAAGATGAGTTTCTGGTGTGCTTCAGAAGATGCGTCATGATTTCAGATCACCATCGAAAAGTTACTGTTCAGGCTTTTGTAGTTGTGTGAACTTTTGCAAGATCAAGGTACATACATCTGTAAAAGAACGAGTTTGGGGTATTGCAACTTACTTAGATGAGCTGGAAGCCTTTTGACTCAGGTTTTCCTAACTTTATAACCAATGCTAGAAAAGCATAGAAAAAACAGAAAGCAAAATACTTCCGCAAAGTAATCCTGGCTTTTTATTGTACATGGACAGTCATCATGCTCACTCACACACAAATTTCTTCCTGCCTCCTGGATCCAGAAGTATCTTTGTTTTTTCTGGCACTCCAAAAAACAGGGTGACCCAGTGTCCTTTTGGCAAGATTGACAAGAGAAGAGCTCTTTGCTGGCAAATCATGTTTTACTCCCACTAGCCTGCGTTGCCCCACAAGCAGTATCTACTGACTATTCAGCACCCCAGGAACGGAGATGCTCACGAGCGGAACGTGCTTTTTACTGTCCTCCTCCGTGTGACGTTTGGCTATCTGGTAGGCACTTGTAAAAATTCTCATACTCTGTACTGCTGTAAGATTACAGCAGAGGTATTTTTACTGTCTTTGGTATGAGGATGACAGAGATGAGAGGCATGTGTGGCCCGAGGGGAACTTTTAGACTTGCTGCAAGGTTTCATCTTCTGCTGGGACATGTTGGGCAAACTCCTTGATTAATCCTTCAGGAGATTGGTTCAGGAAAGACAGTTGCAAGGAAGACAGCCTATGGATATGTGTGGGAGGGTCTTTTTTATATATCAGTGTGTGCTTATAAGTTATGGCTAAAAAGTCTGGAATTGTTGCCTTTTTTATTGTAAGTAACAAAGAAGGGAACACTTCAAAATTTTAGAAGTTTTTTTTTCTTCTGGATCTTTTCATCTCAATTAAAAGAGCATCTTGAAAAGGCAGGTGTAATTACATCAGAATACAACTCCCATTTGGTCAGTACTGTTTGGTTACTTTGATAGCTTGGAAGTTGGGGAAAATCCACGTCAGAAGAGAGATAAGTGAATGCTTGTGAACTCCATCAGACCAAAATCTGCTGAAGGCCTTTAATACTTTATTATTTAAGAAATCTTTTTGAGGTTAACTGTACTCGCTTGCTTAAAATATACAAGGATGCAGCTGGCAGATTTTGTCATGCAAATACTTGAATGCCGTGATTATTTAATTAAAGCTGCCTTGGCCCATTTAGTTTTATACTAAAATGTTAATGTGCATCTAATCTTTCATCACGAATGTAACCAAAACAAATTACTTTTATTTTTCTCTCATTAATCAAAAATTAAAGCAATGGGTATTTATTTTCCTTTAATTACTTGACACCACAGAACCAGTGGAATAAAGAAACGCTGTTTCCATGTTTTGGTAAGTTTTGCAGTTGCATTGGATGACTTTTGTTTATCTCCATCCTTCTTCTTTTTGTAGGAAATTCCACTTATTTGGATGACCACGGACCACCCCCTCAAAAGGTGAGCTGCTGTTATTTTTTGTTTGCTTTCTTTTTGCTTTTTTGGCTTTGGTTTTTAGCTAGTTGTATGTTTACTTCTGTGGAAAGCAACTCTGCTGAGTTTACATCAATAGCACTTGGCCTTTCTGACTCTGTCCCTGCAGTGTTTTCAGGTATTTGTAAGTAACTTGAGTTAAATCTCTGTGTGACTAAACTAATGGAATTTTTGCCATTGAGTCAAGGGGATGCAGTATTTTAGTGATTTTTGTCTGTCAGCACATTTACGCAAGAATAGGACACCGCAGTTGGAGCTAATAAGCAAGTGAAGGTGGCCTTTTTGCTGGCAGTGGTTCCTAGAATGTGGGTTCTGCTGCAGGTGCAATGCTTTCAAGCAAAGCAGTAGGATAATGAATGTGCATAATGAGCCCTTTGATAGGGATAGGGTACACTCTTCCCATCATGCATGACTGCGCAGCATTGACTTTTCCCTCACCATCATCATGGCACATCATGACATTTCAGGTGAGGACCAGCATCGTGATGGTTTCTTCAAGAGGAAAAAGTGGAAGCAGGCATTTGGGGGTCTCTTGTTTTGTTTTCTTTCAGTTTACCCTGTGTTGGTATATTCTGTAAAACACAATTTGATGCTCTCTTGTGTCTGTCTTTCCAGACAATAAGGCTATTATAACTCCTTTTGTATAGTAGCTATTTAAAAAAAAAAAATTCTCTTGCTACATTCTAATCTCACCAGACTCACTTTATTTCTGTAGGTACAGTGTAGTATCTTACTGAGTTCTTTGGGTAGAACTAACTGTGATTTTGAAGTCTTTATGCTGTGCAGTTGCAAAACTTGAAGGTACAGCTTTTCCGAAATTTTCTTTCCAAATTATGCAGAATTCTCACTGTTGCTTGTAAAACTCCAAAGCAGAAAGGAGACGGGTGATACTGTGGTTATGTGTATAATAGTTAGCCATAGGCTAATTTATATAATATAGCCTGTGGCTTTCTTTAATATAAAACTTTTCAAGTAGTATTGTTTTAATGGGACTTAAATGCCTGAATGCTTTTGTAAGCACTATTGGTATTTAAGTAGAAATTTTTGCTGTTTTAAGAACTCCCAATGAAAGGGACTCGGTGGTCACTTCTAGCCCAAAAGTGGAGTCTGCTGATGAAGGGGTCATTTTTTTTCTCAGCAGTGCAGGATTCCCACCGGGCTGGTGGGGGTGAGCAGGAGCAGTTACCCCAAATCCTCTCAATCTTCTAGTTCAGTTTTCAGAGACACTATTTCACTGATGTGGCCCACCATGAATGCTAGTGCAGCAGGTGAGAGTCAGCAGCTAGAGATGGGGTGGAGGCGAAGAGCCACCGTCTCTGGTGGTAGCCCTCACTTATCTCCATGCAAATTGACCATGAAACCACATCCTGAATCACCAGACCTTGAGTTTAAGTGCTGGAGCACATGCGTGCATCAGTGTGGTGAAACAGTTGGCTTTTGGTCAGTGGAAGGAGGGTAATGTGAAAAACGATTCGACTTAGCTTGCTGATTAGTGAAAGCAAGCTGCAGTAATCTAAGTTTCTTCACCATTTTGCTGCAAACTCTGTGTTCGCATGAGATTTGTAATTTTCATTGGTATGTGGAATTTGTTACACTCTTAAAGTTCAGGCAGCTCACTTAAAGGGATGATGCATATCTGATTTTCTTCCTCTCAACACAAATTACTCATTTTTTCTGCATGTACAGTTACAAAAACAAATGGATGTAGACAGAAGTGACAAAACCAACCTGTTAAGTTCATTACAAACTGAGATGGGACGGGGGGGAATCTAAGTCTAAACAAATGTTTCATGCTTAAAAATTATTTAGTACCATCTTGTGCTCCTCAAAGTTTGGGGTTTGTTTTTTTTTTTTGTTATTTGGGTACTGTCTGCTTCTCTTATCAAGAAGTACAGCAGCTTGCGTGGAGTAAAGCATTATGTTTGTCAGGTCTCCACAGTAAACACTCAGCTTGGAAGAGTAAAGCAATGCTTATTCCAGACCTGTATTTTTCATGCTTGTGTTAGCATTCAGAAATGTCTAGCTGTGCCAGGAAGAAAAAGGCTGTAATCTAGATAGGAGTTTTTAACCTTGAAAACTATATTCAGATTTTGGTCCTTTTACTTCAGGAATTTTGCGTTACCAATTAATGGTGCTGTGGATGGGAGCTCTACTCCAATGAGCAGTAGCAGTTGGACAGATTTATCCAAACCGGACACTTTCCTGTTTACACTATGAAAATTTCTTTCACCTATCTAAACATATAATTTTGGGCTATGTTCACACAGGATCATCCAGCTGCAGCTCAGCTGCCTGCAGAAAGGCTGGCTGATGAGATACCTACACAACCAATCAATCAATTGTGTAGGTACTCTTTGGTTAGCTACTTACAGTCAGTAAAGTTTTTGGGCTTTCTCTGTAATCATCCTCACTCCTGAAAGCTTGCTGAATAGCTCAGTGGAGTAGCAGGTTCTAGCCTTGTATAAGTTACAGGTGTTTTGCTTTTTGAAGTACTCGCTTATGTTTAAAAATATTGATAAGTGGGTGCAGACATTTTTAGCATCCCTTGGACAACACGTGGACAAGCCTGTTTGTTCTTGGGTGGGTTTTTTGTTTGGTTTTTCATTCTTCTCGTTAAAACATGGGCGGGGATTGGTAAAAGAGCAGATCATTCCTGGTATTTGCTTAGGGTCATGTTTTGCACAGAGATGCTCTTGCTTTGTAAATCTCACATATTGCATTATTGGCTAAGTGCAATTATTTACCCTCCTTCAGCTCTGAACTGTGAACTCTGCCTGTGCGAATGAAACTAAATTCACTGTAACTGTCAGTATCTTTCAGGTAGCCTCTGTTCGTATGACTAGATAACTGTACATTTAAACTAATAGATGGTTAAGGTCAATGAATGGTTTAATTTAACATATAAAAAGTTATCAGAAGAAATTAATCCTGAATCTAACATTTAAAATATTTCATTATAAATAGTATTTTCAGTAGAGATCCTCAGAAAGCACAGATGACACGATGCACCTTTCTTTAGTAGCACGTGTAACGCATCAACGAAAAAGCCCTCGATTTGTTTCTTTCAGTCCTGGCACTCTACCCTGGGAAGCATGCCTTTGCCTCACTGCACTCAACTGTGGTCAGTCCAGCATAGCGCTGTTATGTGCAGCTCTCCAGCATTTTCCTAGTGCCTGCTGTATTCATCAGAGGGAATTACAGCATGCTCTGAATGGAATGAAAATGTGAGAGGGGAGTTCGGGAGTTTAGAAAGTAAGTCTTAGAGTCAAAAGGATTCTGATTTTTATGTGTCTGCTTAAAAATACTTAAAAGCTAGAAACTGAGATAATGAACAACAATCCATTGCCCAGGGTTGAAATGCTGATACGGGTGGTACATAGTTGGCTGTAGTGGAAGGCCACCAACAGCTGAGACACACTGGACCATAGCTGTTTTGTGGAGTACATGCCAGTGTTTTGTTGGAAATCGTGTTAGTTTTGGCTTTTAATCATGGCTAGGTGCCAAAACTTTGGTGTTTTTTTAAATACTACGGGGGGGGGGGGGGGGGGG